>LPNX011100327.1:0-124941 GCA_001517045.1 Pseudotsuga menziesii
CGATCAGTTGGATTTTCTTGATCCGTCTCCTGACCCAACTAGAGACCAAGTCTTTCCTTTATTGATTCCCAGTGTTTTTGTAGACACTACCCCGCCACAGGTTAACTATGTGGCTTCTTGTCATTTGTGTTCAATTGCTACTGAGAGGCAGCCTCTGTTTTCATGCTTACCTTCTCGGGACTTGGTCCCAGTAGTTGATCGGGTGAGTCATCCTATACAGATTGTAGAGCCTTCTCTCCACTCTGTCCATCCATTTGAAAGTTCAGATATGTGTCCTATCTCGGATGATTTCCTCCTTTCGGATGAAGTCTTTATGGAGTCTTTGATACAGTCTGACCTTCTTTTTCAGTTGTGATTAAGTCTAACCCTGATTTTCTTAGTAAGCCTTCCCTTTTTCTTATGTTGGTTTTTGTTGAGTCTTTTGATTCTTCATTTGAAAAGCAAGTCAGTGATCCTGATGAGTTTGATTTTTTCTTATGAATTTCTCAGCTCCTGTGATATTGAGTTTGTTCCTGCAGACTCTATCTCCCTTGTTGATTTTTGCTTCTCTTCTGAGGTTAATCTTATTGATTATAAACCCTCGAGCCTTGGTCCTATAGAATCTTCTTCGGTTGATTCTGCCTTGACTTTTCCTTTTGTAGAAGATAGCAAAGTCACAAGTGTTTCTGCCAAAGTGACCCGCATCGGATCGTTTTTTCTGATGTTGTTGTTTCTTGGAAACAGGATTATTAGTTGGATTCACAATTGTTTATGGGCCTCACGTTGTTGTTCAAGCTGTAATTGCACTTTCATGTACCCTGCTCGCGCTTATGAGCCTGATGCCGGCTTCCACGCTTTTAGCTCGTTGTATAAGCCCTCATCTTTGTTCTCATTACCGCCTAGCTATGTATCATTTTGCCTTTGCAACTTGACACCTTTTACCCCGAGGAGACCTTCCCCGAGTGTCCTTATCTTGCTCACTTTCCTTGCATTATGCATAGGTTTGTTCCTTGCGCTTGGAACTAGTTTCGCCTGCCTATGACACTCGTCTCCTCGCATTTAGAGCATTCTTTCTGCTCTCCTTCGAGCTCGTTAAAAACAGTAAGGAGGCCACGAGTTGACTTTTCCGGACTCGTTAAAACTTCACGGGAAAGATTATGAGTTTCTTTAGGCCCAAGTCTGACTCCTCAAAATAGACTTGACTGCCGAGTAAACTTGTCCATTCAGGCTCGTTAAGAATATGTGAATGGGCATCCACATTGGTGGTAGGTTATCTCTTTCTTGGACCGTGTGGAATAATACGAGAAAGGATCACTCTCTTTTCTACTGAATTGAGAAGAGTATTCTCAGGCATAGGTTTATCTCTTTTCCAGACCTGAGGGACTAAACTTACGGAAAAGGAACCCCCGGTATGAGCTTAGTTTTCTCTTTTTCGTGCTCTGGACCAAAACATGAAAAAGATTCTGAGTGTACTTTATGTCTTTGTCATGCTCGTTAAACCCTCAAGAACAAAGCATCGAGTTTATTGTTGTAAGCTCCATTTCTCGTAATCAAATGGATCTTTCCGAGTGATCTTGCCTTCCTTCACACTCGTAAAACTTAGGCTATATGCTGCTTTTGAAGGAGCATTGGGTAGGTGGTAATTTAACCTTTTTCGGACCTTCCCGACTAAGTACGAAAAAGGTGCACCTTTTCTTCTTCAGAAGTTAAGAGAGTTCTTCTTTGGTATGTTTTATACTTTTTCGGCCTCAGGAGACTAAATTGTACGAAAAAGGACCCCCCTGGAGTCTTCTTTGGAGTTTTCAGACTCTCTAAACTATGAAAACACCGTCGAGCATGTACTAGTTCGGGCTCGTAAAATCCATGAATCAGTGCCTTATCAAGCATTTTTCTTTCTTTTCTTCGAGCTTGTCAAAAAATGAAGATGGTCCCGAGTTTGCTTTCTTGGACTCGTTAAACTTTTACAAGAAAGAAAGGGAAGGGGAAGGTTTATTTCCATATCTTTTTACATCATGGAAGCAAGTCTTGTTTCCTTGAACAAAGCACCAGTTTTGAGTCTATCAACAGTTGGGTCCTAGTATTTTGACTTTATCCTGATTCAGAGTTTTCTTACTCCTCCAGTTGGTCTCTTTTCCAATTATATGGGGAATCTGTCAATGTCTCCTACATTGCAGATTTGTTTCGTTGGTCCTTTTGTGTCAAAAGCTGCCTAAGTCACTTTTGTGTCGTGGTCACTGTTCAAGGATTAAACCTTTGTCGGCCATTCTGCAGTTGCCTTGACCTTTTGTGTCGGCCGTTCCCTGGTATCAGTTCATTACATCATGTCTTCAGCGGTCCTTTTTGTGAAATTCAGTACCAATTCCAGATCCAATTAGTCTTTGAGTTACCTCGTGTTGGATGATGAAGGATGCCTTAATGCCTTCCTTCCAACGGATCTTCTCCTATCGACTGCAACACATCTTGCTCTGGGGATGAGATTTAGAGTTTATGACAGTACCTTGGGAATTGTTGTCCTCAATGGCAATTTCCCTCGCTATTGGGTAGTTGGGAATACCTTAATGTCTCCTACTCACTGGATTCTTCAAGTGTTCGACTTCAGGTCCTTGTAATCACACTTGTTAGAATGTACTAGGTACCTTGGGGACCATTTTCATTAATGGTGGTTTCCCTCGCATTTGTTAATGGTTTTCATTATTGACCGGTAATCAAACGGTTTCCTCCATGTTCGACTTCAGCTCCTTTATTCGCATGGTTAGGATTCATACCTTTTTTGGGCGGTTTGGATTGAAGACCTTGGGCCGACAGTAGCATTGTCATCATTTTGCTATTTCCCAAGTTGCGCAAGACCTTGTTATACTTTATATGACATTTTGCTGAGACATAGATCCACCTTGTATTTTTGTGGCTATGATCGATTGTTGAGCATGGATCCACCTTGTTTATTTGTGGCCATGGCTCCTTTAGATTTGATATGGCGCCTTTTTGCATATCGAGCGACCATGATAGTTTCATCAGTTATACATATGTTGGATCTGCCTATATATTTATGGCGATGTTTTGTATATGGACGTGTATGTTCCAGAGATCAGTTTTCTGACATTTATCTCTCTTTCAGGTACCTTCACTCGAGCCTTTCGATCTTGGTTTCTCTGCTCTCTCCATACTCAGCTGTTTCCTTTATAATGTATTTCGGCTATCATCTTCCCCTCTAACCTCACACATTAGGAGGCATCTGTTATAGCTCAAAATGACACTTCTCTGCCTGTGACCACTTTCCCATGATTTCTTCGCATGTCGGCACTTCATGAAAGTCACTGAAAAACACCTATATTGGAGGACCTATATCTTGAGTTTTGTAACTCTGTTTGACCTTGTTTCTACACCGTTGGAAAGGTATTTCAGTTAGCTAAAACTTTCTAGAAGACATCAAAGTCTGAAAATGCCCTAAAATACCCTAAAAATGCATTTTTTGCACATTCGCGATTTTCCTCAAGGCAAACCCACGAATGTGCCTCTTAGCATTTAAAAAATTAAAACATGAGTTAATTGGAGATTAGTTAAGTCATTTAACTTAATTTCCTTAACTGCTGTAACTTCTCCAACCTTCAAAACTACCTTATTTCACCCATATAAATAGAGGTAGAGAGGTCCATGAGAAGGGGACTTGGATTTTTGCACTGTTATGCTGGAGGAATCGGGACTCTCTTTGCCCACACCTTTGCCCTGGAGGTCTTCCCCTTGTGTTGCAGAGCTTGGAGGTTGAGTTCTTTGGAGAAGAGAAGCAGCAGATCTAGATCAAGGTTTCGTGAGGTGCCAAACCTGAAGAGAAGGTATACTTGTACTTGTTTTCAGGACTAATAAAGATGTGATGTCCTTCTTCTTCCCAAATCATTGTTCAATGTGTGATTGAATCTTTGTTTCTGATCATATGATGATGTTATTCAGATCATTAGTTCATGTTTATTTGATTATCATTGTCTTATATGTGGTCATAATGGTTTGAGGAAGGTATAACTTGTTTTGCAGGTCTCTTGGAGCGAGAGGAGCAAGAAGAGGATTGAAGAGAAAGCTTGGACCAGCCTTCAGTTAATCAGGTGTGGACCTTTTTCATCTCTGAAACTTGCTGTTATATGCTTGCTGAACATTGTGCATCTCTCTTTCAACCCCAGTACGTTGATGGCCTCTTAAACCCTAGCCATAGGATACTTTCCTTTACAACATCTTCCCTTTGTACTATCGTAGATTTGATTATAATTTGTAGTCGACTAGTGCCTTCTACAGGTGTTTCCTCCAACACAATTGTGCCGATATATAAGCTAAGATCATAATCTTCCTCCTTCTCCTAGTCTATTAGCAGCTCTTCTATCTAGAGGTCTATTTCTTTTTCCCTCGCTGGTATCGACAATTTTGTACCCAACTGTTGAGCCAACTCCCATAAAATTTCTTCGGCTGTGGGGTAATAGTCAAGAATTTTTGCCTTTGCTTTGGTGCCCTGCATGTACCACACCGCCATATGATCGAGTTCTAGCTAGATGTGAGCATTTTTGGGAATACTTCGTCGGATGTTTCGAGGCACCCTCCATCTAGTCGTGTGGAATTTCAGCTATTGGAACCAATTTTCTAACAACACTTTTCCTTTTGCAAGTTCCTTCATTGTTCCATTCTGGGAGAACGGTTTGAATCTCCACATATGGAATTTTGTTGATTCTTGAAACTGTTTGTTCCCGACAGGGCAGAAAGAGTACATGACTATCCATATCATAAGTGATGGAAACCTTATGATCCCTCCTGACTCTTGCCATTTTTCACAGATGCCTTTGAGCATGTCGGTGACATACTCAGCCCATCTGTATATTCTTCCTGTGTCGGCAATGGTATCCACTGCTTCCAGCATATCCAATTTTAGGTTGCTTCCTCGACCTGTCGGTGTAAGCGTAGTGGCTATGATTTTAGCCACTATTTGCGGTGTTCGAGCTCGTATTTGGATAATCATTAGCCCTTTGGAGTTTTTTCCTGATGCTAATCCTGTTAGCTCCTCTACTAGCCCTTCTTTGATCCCGACTGGTACTGGTTCACCTTTGTTTGATAGACCATTCATTTTGTGGATTACTTCACCAGATATTTCAACCGGTCGATCGAAGTAAAATCTGCCATTGTGGTACCGACTTATGATAAATTTCACTATTGTTTCCTTCCTGCCTCCAAAACTGGCCATGAGTGGTGCATTGATATAATTTACAATGGTATTGTAGTTGATTTTCTCTGCAGCTTGTGTAGGCTGTTTGTTGACACAAGCCCACTCTTTAATCTTGGCCCATAGTTTCTCCCAAGAACTCTCCTGAACCTTAGCGTTCTCGATGAATTTGAGTCTCCTCATCAATGGTGTCTCCGCGGTCTGTTGTTCTTTAGCCTTGGCTGCAGCTTTGGTTTGTTTAGGTGCTATCTTGTCATTATGTTGGTCGAGTTTACTTTGATATTCTTGGTTTTCAGTCGTTTGGTTGCTAAGTTTCTCTCTATGTTCAAATTGTTGTAAATGATCCTTTGGTGGTCCAATATTTATAGTTGATGCATTTGATGTTTTTGTCGGTGGGTGTATTAATGGTGGACATGATGGTCCAACATGAACACTTGAGTTTGCGTTAATGGTGATTTTATTTTGTCGTTTTTAGTCATGAAGGCAGGATGGGACTTCCGAGGTCATTGGTTGATGTCGATTAAGTGAGCGGTCGATGGTGTTATGTCGATGGACGTGATGTCGGTTATCATAGTGGTGATTTCCTGTCATACCATTTTATGTTTTTTTATCCTAATTTACTTTTTACATTTTTAGATTTTTATAGATTTTGTTTAACCATTATGGTCATTATATATATATATATATACTTGTTTAGTTTTTGTACCGCTTTAGTCCGACACCATTAACAAGTTTCCAAAATACTATGCCTTGTAACGTCCTTAGTCAGACTTAGTCAGATTGATCCATTGGTATGTATATTTTCGACAACATAGGGTCCCATCCATTCTGTATGTATCTTTTTGGGTTTTCCTTTTACCCGACTATTGTATAGTAAGGCAAGGTCTCCTATCGACAAATTTTTATTTTTGATGTTTCGATCGTGCCATGCCTTTTGTTGTTGTTTCTGGATTTCTTGATGTTGTAACGTGATTAGTCGGTGTTCTTTAAGCTTACTTAGTTGCAATAGTTGGTCCTTTCTTCCTTGTTTGACATCGACATGTAAAATCTCTGCGATAATATGTGTCTGTTGTCAAAAGTGTAGAGGAACTACTGCTTCCTGTCCATAAACTAGTCGAAACAGTGTTTGGTCAGTTGAACGCTTATAGGTTGTTCTATATGCCCATAGTACTACAGGTATATTTTCATCCCAGTGGTATTTGTCGGTGTTACATATTTTTGTTAATCCTTTTGTTAATGTTTTGTTAAATGCTTCGATTGCTCCATTCGACTGAGGGTGGTAAGTTGTACTCTGACAGTGGTCGATTTGGAACTGGTTTGTTAGTGTTTTAATAGTTTTATTAATAAAGTGTGTTCCCTGGTCACTGATTAGGGTTAATGGACATCCAAATCTGGTAATGATATTTTTGTAGATAAACTTAGCAACTATCTCGCTGGAACATGTGTCGACTGGTTCTACTTCTGCCCATTTGGTTACGTATTCGACTGCAATTATTATGTACCTTTCACCTGTTCTCTTTGCTGGTATGGGAAATGCCACCTATGAAGTCGATGGCCCAAATTTCAAATGTCAAACTTGGGTTTACTGATATCAGGGGCATTTCTGTACTAGGCAAATGTCGACCCAGCTGTTGACATCTGTCACATTGGTTTACAATTTTTTTGCAATATTTGTGAAGTGTCGGCCACCATAACCCTGATTGTTGGATTTTCTTTGCAGTTGTATCTGCTTGGAAATGTCCTCCATGTTATCTACCTGATCCATCGGATCTCAACTTGTGTGCATTAAAAGTTTATAAAGAATGCGTTCATCAGTTTGCTTACTGCATAAAATAGCATTAACAGAAATTTCGTGCTTAAAAACAGAAGTGAAATGCAAACTATAATAAAACCAAGCGGAAACAGAAAGAGAATAGTAGAATGAAGATGAGAGTCACAAACATAAGTTGATAACGGAGTTCCCCCTTCACTGGGCTACGTCTCCGGGTCCCTCTCCAATGGGTACCGATCCAATTAATGGTTTTAAAATGGTACAAAATGGTTCTAGAATCAACTTCAGCAACTGTAAACAAAATGTTGTACAAAGTATTCAAGACCTCTCTTCTGGAAATTACAATTAGCCTTCAAAAGGAAAAAGAAAGCTAAAATATAACAGAGAAAGTCGACTTCCCCAGAAACAACATCTATTTCACCGCAAAACTCTCATCATTAGAAACACGATGCCTTGTGTTCTAAAAAACAACCTCCTCTCCAATGTGGCCAAAATCGTGTTTATATGAGCGTTCAGTACTAGGGTAGGTAACGGTTTGACTCATTTTATCATCACAGTTGTCATCTTCTTTATTATCATTACAACCATAAACTAAAACTGAACCATGCAATCCCGTCAAATCGCTGCACAAACGTTATGTTACTACGACGTTCCATATCCCCGAAACGTTGCAAAAGGCGTTACACATATCATGTTATCCACTACTAAATGTGGCCATGGTTCTGTTTTCTTGTTTAAATGTTACAACCCGCCAAACAATGGATAACTGTTACATATATATTATGCTTTCCAAATAATGGATATAAATGGAACTCCGCCAAACTTCGCCATTTAATGTGACATTGCAACAGCCACACAATATAACGTAACCGCCAGCTAACCGCGCACCCAATGCAATAAACATTTGATGTTACCATTTTAACTGCATGGGCTCTGCCACAATGTCGCAGCATATAGCTAAGCTCCACAATGCCGCAGCATCCGCAAGCGTCGCAGCATCCTCAAACGTCGCAGCATATAGCTAAGCTCCACAACAACGCAGCATCCAAAAGCATCGCAGCGTATGTGACCGCACGGGCTTCAAGCGATGTTCCACTTGATAGTGCGCAAGCTGCGTGGCCCATGCTATAGCTGTGCGGCTATGGTATAATTGCGCGGCTATGCTATAACTGTGCGGCTATGCTATAACTGTGCGGCTATGCTATAAATACACGGCTATGCTATAACTGTGCGAGTTATAACTGCGCGATGCTTAGCATATGAGTTAAAAACATATCTTATGTTCTTTGAACCATAGATTAATAACCATTGTACCATATTGGATCAGTGTAAATTTTAAAGATGAATAATCCACCAGATCATTTCTCCCCATTGGAGAGCTTTCGGACCTCCAAAAGCCTGAATCACTCTGCAAGTAAGTGAGGGTACAACTCCCTCACTTTTCCAATCTCCATCCATCTTGATTTTCTAGGATGCATGCCCTTAAACCCCACGCGAAGGTATTCAACATTCCCCCTTCATGAATTCCTTATATTTCTGTCAAGAATAACATCATCCTCCAACTCTTTCATGTATTCAGGTGCCATATCATCAACTGAAGGAATCTGTATGTTAGTTTCCTCATCCATAATCATAGGAGGCTAATACAATTTAAGATTCTCAACATTAACAACTGAATAAATTTGCATGTATGGAGGTAAATTCAAGCGAAAAGCATTATTACCAATCTTTTCCAAGATCTCAAAAGGACCATATCTGATAGGCTTAAGCTTTTTACCTTCACCTTTCATTCTTTCTTTGGTGATATGTAACCAAACTCTGTCACCCACCTGAAATTGATGATCAACTCAATGCTTGTCATGCCTGGCTTTGTACTTGGCCTGGCTCTTCTCCAACTGTTCCTGAACTTCCTGCTGCACCGATTGGATTCTCTGAATGAATCTTAGAGCTTTATCTGCATCATGATGTCCATCCACTGCGTCTTTTCCAAAAGAGAAGTCCATAGGTGTTTTTGGAAGATAACCAAAACAAGTTTCAAAAGGAGATTTCTTCGTGGAAGAATGAACTGCATGATTGTAAGCATGTTGTATATACTGCAACTGCTCATCCCAAAGTTTAGGATGTTTACTACAATATCCCCTTAGCAGCTGAACCACTGTTCTATTTACTACCTCTGTTTGCCCATCCGTCTGTGGATGAAAAGTTGTACTTTTCTTAAGTTTAGTATCCATGAGCTCCCATAATGTTGACCAGAATTCTCCTAAGAACTGGGAATCTCGATCAGATACAATAGACATGGGTAGCCCAAAATGTACCCAAACATTCTGAAATAATAGCTGAGCTGTTTGTTTAGCAGTGATCTGTTTGCTACATGGCATTAAGATACACATTCTGTTGAATCTGTCACAACAACATATAGGTAATCATGCCCTTTTCTGGACACAGGTAGTCCTCCTACAAAGTCCATATAAATGCTTTCCCAGGGACGAGAAGAAACTGGAATAGGTGTGTACAAACCCAATTTCCTATTGCTAGGCTTACTCGTTGCACACATAACACATCCTCGTATATATTTAGCTACAGTTTCTTGCATATGAGGCCAATAACAATGATTCTGCAATATTGTCAACGTTTTACTTACACCAAAATGTCCTGCAATCAATGAACTATGTGCTTCTCAGATCACATGCACTCTCTCTTTCTCTAGAACATAGAGTTTATCAAGATGATATAGGAGTTGATTATGCACATAATAGTTCTCTTCCTGTTTACCATGTATTAGTGATGCATATACGTTCTTAAAATATTTATCTTTTGCATACTGTTCAATGTAACTTTCATGTGTTAATGAACTGTTCTGAAGAATGATTGAAGCGTTTGTAGGAAGCCTCAAAAACATGTCTGCTATCTTATTATGAATTCCCTTTTTGTATTTAATTACGAGATGAAACTGTTGCAAGAACCCCATCCATATTAAATTCCTACTTTGTTGTACTTTAGTTTGAGATTGCAGATATTGAAGTGGTTGATGATTAGTATGTATGACTGTTTCTTTCCCCATGATATAATGTTTCCACTTCTTCACACTCTGTACTAAAGCATACAACTCTTTGTCATAGGTCGGATAGTTACTTACCGTAGTAGAGAATGTTTCTGAATGGTAACATACTGGCTTCCTCCCTTGCATCAAAACGGCTCCCATGGCAAACCCGATGGCATCTGTTTCGATCTCAAATGGCTGCTGCAAATCTGGCAACGTCAGACTCTGGTGTTGTGCTAATATTTTCCTTCAAAGTGTCGAAATCTCTCTGATGCTTGCCTCCCCACTGGAAAATTTCTTTAATGCTTGTCAACGCATGTAATGGATCAGCAATGGAAGAAAACCCAGAAATGAATTTCCTCCAATACTGAACCGCACCCAGAAAACTTCTGATTTCAGTAACAGTGTTAGGCCATGGCCAGTTTACAATGACAGCAACCTTGGTTGGGTCCACTCGCAGGTGGCCTCCACCAATAATATGGCCCAGATATACTAAAGAAGTTTTAGCAAACTCACATTTAGACATTTTTACATAAAGCTTCTCCTTCCTCAGTACATCTAAAACTTTCTTCACATGTACAATGTGTTCCCCCCAGGTTTTTCTAAACACCAAGATATCATCCAGATATAAAATTACAAAATCATCAATGAATGGACGAAAGACATCATTCATGACCCGCATGAAAGTAGCAGGTGCATTACAGAGCCCGAAAGGCATCACAAGCCATTCATACAAACCCTGTTTTGTTTTAAACGCTGTTTTCTAGGCATCATTTTCAGCAACACGGATTTGATGATACCCACTAAGCAGAACCGATTTTGTAAAGTAAGTTGCATGTTTCAACTGATCAAGTAAATCATCAATACGAGGAAGAGGATACCTGTTTTTAATGGTGATTTTGTTAAGGGCCCTATAGTCGATGCACATCCTCCAAGACCCATCCTTCTTTGGAACCAAGACTATAGGAGAGCCACAAGGAGAAGTGTTGGGCCGGATGACCCCCTTCTCAATCAGCTCCTAAACCTGCTTCTTGATTTCCTCATTTTGCATTACAGACATCCGGTACATGGCTATGTTCGGGAGTGGCACATCCTGCTGCAATTGTATCTCATGCTGAATATCTTTCTTTGGTGGTAACCCTTTTGGATATTGAAATAGATCATCATACTTAGAGATGATTTCAATCAGTTTAGATTTATGGTTAGGAACACATCCTTCAAAATATTTAGAGATCTCATCATTTTTCACCTTAACCATCATTAACACAAAATTCTTACTAGCATTTACCAGCCTCTTCATTTGTCCTCCATAAACTATTGCTAGGTTTGTTTTTGTCTTATGTGCTCGTACAATATATTCTACACCACCCTTAAAAATATGATACTTATTATGCTCTCTATAAAAGACTGCTTTCCGGTCATACAAATATGGAATCCCAAGTACAATTCCACAAATTTCAAGTGGTACTAAATCTAGTTCTACCTCATCCATGAAATTTTCAGTGATTGCAAATTTCAAAACACATTTCTTTGTAACTTGTAATTGTGTATCATTAGTAACCCAACCAAGAGGATAGGGTTTTTCATGAGGCATAGTAACTAAATTCAATTTCTTAACCACTTCTTTTGATATCAGATTTACTTGTGAACCACTATCAAACAATGTATCAATCTTTGCGTGTTTTGTAATGACACGAACATGAAACAATGCCCTTCTATTTATATCAGTAGATGGCATATTTGTACTTGCACTAGAACTTGACTTTGCATCAATGGGAAGTGAGATACTGTTATTCTTACCCTGGATTCCGACAGCTGTAACCTTTGTTTCATCACCTGAGTCGGATCCCAAGTCTTGAATAACTGTTGTAGTAGCCTTTTCTTTGTCTTTATCTTTGTTTCCTCCGTACTTCTTTGGCCTTAACTCCGGATGAAGTTTCCAACACTTAGAGACATCATGTCCCTTCTGACAATGCGAACATGTAGGCGTTTCACCCTCTTTCTTAACAGTAGCCATCTTCTTTTTCCCCTTATCTTTACCTTTCGATTTGCTGTCAAATTTAAAGGATTTATTCACAAAAGTATCATTAGCATGCTTACCCCTAGCTTCTAAATGTGTATCTTGAACACATACATCATCAAAATTACTGGGGTTAAACATCAACAAAGTATGTAATAAGAATGCATGCCACCAATGTACTTAAGAAGAGTTTCCTGGGTATCTAATGAAACATTCAATGCAATAGCCCTCTTTCTGAATTCATGAGTATAATCTTTAATGATTTGTCCTTTATCTTGTCTAAACATTTTCCAACTCATGGTTAATTGTTGCATGTGACCTAAAGGATAAAATTTCTTTCTTAATACTTCAATGAGATCATTCCAAACGGAAATAATTTTACCATTATTTCGAAGATCTTGCTGAATCTTGCTCTCCCACCAAGTAAGAGTCATTCCACTCATTCTCAAAGTGGCCAATTGAATACTGGAAGGGTCATCATTAATGCCCTGCACCTTGCATTATACTTCAAGCTGCTTGATCCAATTGTCTAACTTTTCAGCATCTAAATCTCCATTATAAATTGGTAATTCAAATTTTACATCCAATTTGAAATAAGGCATATTAGGACTTGCATTATTTGAATGAGAAGTATGAGAAGAAGAAAAAGTTTGATTAGTTTCAGGAGAATCACCATCACCTACTACTCCTTTACCCTTTTCTTCCCTCTTCACTTCTGCATCTTTGGATGAAGATCCTTCTTCTTTCTTCTTCCTTTCTACTCGCTCATCGAGTAGAATTTCCATCATGGCTTTCATGCTGATAAAAGCCTCCAAAAACTCAGTTTCAGAAATAACACGTTTTTCCTGTTCTGTATGTCCTTCTTCTTCCCCATGTGGAGAAGACATGGTTCTTGAGAATGTTCTCCTTGAGCCAATCTTAGGATCTCCTTCAATTAATTCTCCTTCACCAAGCTTTAACCTGGACCTGGTAAGCATTCACAAACTTGCACAAGCAGTTAACCTGCTCTGATACCATAATATGATCCGTCGGATATCAACTTGTGTGCATTAAAAGTTTATAAAGAATGCGTTCATCAGTTTGCTTACTGCATAAAATAGCATTTACAGACATTTCGTGCTTAAAAAAAGAAGTGAAATGCAAACTGTAATAAAACCAAGCGGAAACAGAAAGAGAACAGTAGAATGAAGATGAGAGTTGCAAACAGAAGTTGATAACAGAGTTCACCCCCTTCACTGGGCTACATCTCCGGGTCCCTCTCCAATGGGTACCGATCCAATTAATGGTTTTAAAATGGTACAAAATGGTTCTGGAATCAACTTCAGCAACTGTAAACAGAATGATGTACAAAGTATTTAAGACCTCTCTTCTAGAAATTACAATTAGCCTTCAAAAGGCAAAAGAAAGCTAAAATATAACAAAGAAAGTCAACTTCCCCAGAAACAGCATCTATTTCACCGCAAAACTCTCGTCATTAGAAACATGATTCCCTGTGTTCTAAAAAACAACCTCCTCTCCAATGTGGCCATAATTGCGTTTATATGAGCGTTCAGTACCAGGGTAAGTAACGGTTCGACTCATTTTATCATCACAACTGTCATATTCTTTATTATCGTTACAACCATAAACTAAAACTGAACCATGCAATCCCGCCAAATCGCTGCAAAAACGTTATGTTGCTACGGCGTTCCATATCCCCGAAACGTTGCAAAAGGCGTTACACATATCATGTTATCCACTACTAAATGTGGCGATGGTTCTGTTTTCCTGTTTAAATGTTACAACCTGCCAAACAATGGATAACTGTTACATATATATTATGCTTGCCAAATAATGGATATAAATGGAACTTTGCCAAACTTCGCCATTTAATGTGACATTGCAACCGCCACACAATATAACGTAACCGCCAGCTAACCACGCACCCAATGCAATAAACATTTGATGTTACCATTTTAACTGCGCGGGCTCTACCACAACGTCGCAGCATATAGCTAAGCTCCACAACGTCGCAGCATCCACAAGCGTCGCAGCGTCCTCAAACGTCGCAGCATATAGCTAAGCTCTACAACGTCGCAGCATCCACAAGCGTCGCAGCGTACGTGACCGCATGGGCTTCAGGCGATGTTCCACTTGATAGTGCGCAAGCTGCGCGGCCCATGCTATAGCTGCGCGGCTATGCTATAACTACGTGGCTATGCTATAACTGCGCGATGCTTAGCATATGAGTTAAAAAAATATCTTATGTTCTTTGAACCATAGATTAATAACCATTGTACCATATTGGATCAGTGTAAATTTTAAAGATGAATAATCCACTGGATCACTACCTAAATGGCACTTCTCCATCCGAGTGCCGACATTCCTTATGTTGACACACAAAAGGAAATTTATGGATTGAAGGTTGCCTAAAACACTATAGATGGGCATATTATGAACTACATTTATCATCCATTCAGCTGGTTATTTTTACCTTTGAATATGTCAAGTTCTATACATGCCTTTTCCTATATGCAAATCACATACATACGCGCCTTTTATTAAAGCATGTCGCGTGTTGCACGTGAGTATCGGCAATTGCATCTCGCATACATATCTGTACACGGGTTTCCCTTAGAGCAACTCGCGTGTCATATGCGAGTTACCAGTATCAATACCCGTGTACACCTCCCTTTGACATTAAAAATAATAAATCGTGATTATTTGAGATTTGTTAAGCCCTTAACTATAACCATATTAACTGTCTCAACCTCCTCAACCCTCAAACCTGCCTTATTTCACTAAGTATAAATAAAGGCCTTGGGGAGGGTATTAAAAAAGGATACTTGGAGAGAAAAGTTATGCTGATGGAGTCTATTCTGAAGTCTTTGGAGCAATACAACTCAGAATCCTTTGGTTGCAGAGGAGTCCTTGTCTCAGGCGTTAGGTTGTAATCTAAACTTATTCACTATTGTTAATAAAGAGAATCCTTCTTCCATATGTGCTTTGAATGTATTTCATGTATCATGGTTTGATGAATATTTATGATTAAGCACTATGTATATGATTTATCTAACATGTTTTATATACATGTATCATTTTGCATTTGGAGGATTTATTCTTGACAGGTGAAGGAGAAACATCCCTGAAGGATTTAGAGGAGAAGTAGAGTGAAAGAGGACAAGCTAGGATCAAGCGTCGTGTATCAAGTGAGTCTTTTCTATCTTCCTATTTCCTTTTCTGTACTCTAGAGTCGAATATTTCCTGCAAGTTTTATGAGTATGTTGGTAACCCTAGACCTTCGGTTATAAGGTGTTTGTACCTGTACAACAGAACTGGTGACTCCGTTGGGGATCCCAGACTACTGTAGGTTGTTTCTGTCACCCCTGACCAGTTTTGCTCTGAAGTTTGTGTGTGGTATTTTATCCTAGTTCATGCTTACCATAGTGTTTGAAATCCTTGTGGATGTTTTCTTTTTTTTTGAGAAAAAATTTGAACCTATACGCGGGTTGCTCTCACACACAGTCGCGTACAGAGGCCTGCATACACGGGTTGCTATACTGGACAGTTGCGTACAGTACGCGAGTTGCCCTTGTACACAGTCGCGTACAAGCCTGGAAATAGGGATTTTTAGGCTAGGGTTTGCTTGTCCCTGTCGTTTTGTAATTCTGATTTGTTAGTTGGATTTCTTTATGAATACTGTGCAGTTAGTCTGAAGACATTGGTGACCACACTTTGTGCTTTCTCGTAAATCCCTTCGATCTCTTTTGTTTGGATTGCCTTCTGGTTGCATTCTGAAGTAGGTTGGCCTGTTTGGGTTATAGGTTGAAGTGTCTCTGTCTGAATCAATGATCAAGGTTTTGGGCATTGTTTTTCCAGTCTATCTTTTGATAATGGTTGGTTTGTCACTTACCTTTATGAGTTTACATTGATCTCTTCTCATTGTACACACCCAAGCTAGGGTTCCCGGTCTCCCTATGTTGGTTGATTCTTGGTTGTATTGACCTGTTTACTTCAGTTTGTTTATTTTATACAGTTGATTTGATCCAAGTATACTCAATTTTAGTGCATTTTAGGTGCATAGTAGAGTTTGAGCATTTTTAAAAAGTGAAAAGAAAAACATTTTCAATTTTTTGCATTTGCTTTGCATAAGTAGTTTTCATTTCAGTTTTAAAAATATAATCTCAAAAACTACAAAAACATAGTCTTAGTTTCTCTTTATCATTTGCATTTGTTCATCGAATTATATTTACAAAAAGAAAAAGAAGTTTGTTTTAATAGTGGCAATTTGCTTTGAAAAATACACCTTTACTTTTTTATTTCTTATTGAGTAAAAAACACCATAGTTCATCACTCCATTTCTTTCTGAGTAAGAAAATCCCTTTAAAATGAATGCAATAATTAAAATTTACTAGTAATTTTTATTTTTAAGGGCCTTTCACCTACTAGGTTAGGCTAGACTTGTGGGATAGGAAGTGTAAACTTCCCATTAGCGTTAAAATTTAGACGTAGTGGACCTTTCTTTAGGTAAATCCTTGACTTTATCAATTGTATCTGGGAAGCTCCTCTCAAAAGGGAGTCAAGCACAAGGCCGCGTGGAGGCATTGGACTGAGGAGATAACCCTCTGATTCCTTGTCAAAATGTAAATTAGGAATTTTACGCATCTGGGGATTATGTCCTAGACAGATTTTCGGGCTCAGCTACCTTGCCCATGCGTACGAGTCAGGCTTGCGATTGTCCCCCTAGACTGTTGGTATAGCTAAGGTAGCCTTTAGTCTCTTGACATTTAGAGTTCATACCTAGTTAAACCAGAAGGCTATTTTTGGTTCACCTTAGATGGGCTTGGAAGGTAACCCTTGTTGTAAGTGTAGGAGGGTGGTGGGTGATTCCTCCACTTGTGCCTAAGAACCACTTCAAGGACACCAAGTAATCGTTCTTCAGCTTTCTTCGGGAAAGCATATCTTTCACCCTTGACTGATTGTTTGAGGCTTTAGGATTTTATATAGTGTGTGCTGTGTGGTTTTTCCTATGTTTAGTTGGCCTTAGGGTTTGATTTGTAAAATTTTCAATCGTGGAGGACCAACCTATTAGAAGTTCAAGAAGGTTGTGAAACCTTCCTCCTCTCGTCACATTGGAACCTCCACCTCTACCCCAAAGGAAGATATTGGACATGGATGGTTCATTTGAACTGGTAGGAATAAGTGAAGTTCTAGGGGAACCAGAACTGATAGCTAACCATTTTGATCTTGATACAGTTGAGATAGAAGACTTGCAGACTAATGAGTTTACAAGGAATTTTAATACACCCTTGACTGATTTAAATGAAACTATGATCGTTCAGGTTAGACCTTTTGATTCACCTATTTTAAATGTCCCTATGGGTAGGATTATCTCTTCTATGGAAGAAAGCTCTTTTATGTTCACCTCAGCCATTCCAGTTGAAGGGGTACTACCTCCCTCGGTAAGTGCCCCTAGATCTAGTATACCTTCTACACCTTTGACTCCAGCGAGTCGGGTTGTCCAACCACCGGTTCACTCAAACCTAGCAGGTACTTCTGGTGATATGGTTACTGGGATTCCTAGTATACCTACTATTCCTTCTTCCTTCCCATATACTACCCATAGCGGTCTGGTAGGATCCTCAGTGTTCGTCCAAGGATTTCCTTGGAATGGGGGACAAATTCCCCCATCCACTCCATATGTGGGCCCATCACCTTCGTATGTAGGAGTGCAATTTGGGAAAAATACCTCTTATGGGAAAAGTTTTCAAACTCCGATTTTGGCCCCATTTACGAGCTCTCCCTTTTCATTGTTTAGCGGAGGGATACCGGATCCTATCTTTCAGACCCCAGTTTTGATTGGGACGACCCGAACTTCTTATACTGCACCTCCCACACACAATCCTGTGGCTTACGAATGGAATCCGTTTCAGAGTAATCTACCCACTTCGTAACCGGTGGCAAGGGGCAAACGCACTTTTTCCTATGGGCATTCAGGGGCAGGTCCCTCTAATCCACAGGTTGGCACATTTAGTGCCTCGGTTCGACCCAAAATTTCGTTCCTAGCAACATTAAACTTGCCAGATTTGTCAAAGTAGATGAATGACCCAATGAGGCATGACCCCTCGTGGCCACCTGTTCCCACCAAATTGCCATCGGACATCCCTAAATTCGAGGGCAAAGTTGGTGAAGATCATGGGGCTCATTCCACCACATTCCATTTATGGTGTTCTTCGAATTCACTGAATGAAGATTCAGTCAGGTTGAGGCTATTCCAGAGAACCTTAACAAGTACCGCGACAAAATGGTATATTGAATTGCCTTCTGCTGCTTTCAGTAGTTTCTGGGATTTGGCTAGTGCATTTCTTAGCCACTTTCAACTTCCCGTCCGATATGATTTCAGAACGGACTTGTTATCTACCTTTAGGCAGAACAAGGCTACCCACATCTTGGATCATATCCGAGAGTGGAGGAGGTGAAAGAGCCTTATAAAAGCCACTATCCCTCCTGAGTTTCTTTTAGAATGGTTCCTTAAATCCCTGTTGCCCTACATATCTAAGGACGTATCCACCTCAGGAGTGATGAATGAAGAAGAAGCCATTCTCAGGGCCCTGCAATTGGATTTGATTTATTCACAATCTGGGATCTTGTATGAGATTATCCTTGAGGCACCGAGGCCTACTCATGATGCAGAGAAGCCTAATCCTGGACCCCATGCCGATGGTGTGGTTGGGTCCATTAATTCTCCCAGCGTAGAGTCTTTGGCTAAGCAGCTTCATCAATTGTCTGTCAAGCAGTCTAGGATGGAGGCAGCAAAGGCTGCCCCCATCCCCTCAGAGTGCAAATGTTTTTGCACAAACCTCTCAGAAGGGCACTCACTAGCCCGATGGGAAGAAAAAGAGAGGAAAGAAAGGAGAGGGAAACCAAAATAAGCAGAAGCCCGCGAACAATACTAATGGGGGCAAGAAAGAAAAGAAGAAGGTTAATTTCCCATGCAAGTTGTGCCACGAGGACCACCTTACTCACCTTTGTCCCCTTATGGAACAAGCCCAAAAGCTGCTTAAAGCTCAACAACCGGTCGTCCTGAAGGATCCTTTTCCCCAAGGACAGAACTCTGCTTCAGCTTCTAATGTAGCAGGGGGCACTCAAAATGCCCCTGACCCAAATTATATCAACATGGTTCGATCTTCAACTTTGTTACAGACGAGGAATAAAAATTATGAGAAAGAGACTTCTAATAAGGGTAAAGCTATAGGTGAAACTTCTAACCCTCTCACAATAGAGAAACCTTCTAAAACTATTCCAAAGATACCGAAAGGTGTCTTCAAGAAGACCTTGCATAACCCTAATGCTAGGGCTGCTTCAAACTACTTCGTATTTGAAGATTTATCCCAAACTCCGTGTGCAATGTTAGCTTTGGAGGTGCTATAGAGTTGTCATGCCCAGCGGGAAGCCCTCTTAGCAGCTTTAGGCAGCATGGACTCATCGAGTCTCATGGAAAAATTTCATTTGTCTGATGTTAAAATTTTCCTGCCTTACCATGTAGCCTTATCAATAGATGTCATCCATGGTGGAAAGACCATTGGAAGGACAGTTGTTGATGAGGGTGCTTCTACATGTGTTATGTCCTTGACCTGTTGGAAAGCTCTCAGATCCCCAGATTTGGTCCTGTCAAACACTCTACTTATTGCTTTTGATGGAAGGTCCTTCCATCTGCATGGTATCTTGTCGACTTTTGAAATTAAGTTGGCAGGAAAAGCAGTGTTTGTTGAGGTAGAAGTGATTGATTCTCCTTTGGACTATAATCTGCTTCTGGGAAGAAACCGAACTTATGCAATGTCTGCTATTGCGTCAGCCGTCTTTCATGTAGTGGTTTTTCCACATGAGGGAAAGTTGGTTACTATTGACCAACTTGATTTTACCCGCAAAGGTCATTTAGAGTCTAATGAGTCCGATGTGCCATTGGTTGATCAGGTCAAACCTGCTGCATAGAAATTGGGGGCTGGAATGTACACATCACTGATGGGCACATTTGATCTTCCAGCCCCAGTTAATTATATTGGTTCTACTAGTGTGGGGAGATCCATAGCTACGGTTGTTTATAGGACTAATCCTTGGGTTCTCTCGTCCCCCCATGAACCATAGGTGCCCTTATCGGCAGTGGAGGTAGCTTATCAAACCATCACTCAAGCCACCGTTGATCCCATTCCATATCCTCTAACAGTCTCGAAAGATATGGAAGAATTCTATTTGCCCACATGGGAAGAAAACTCTTTGCACTCTATTGATTGTTTAGACATGGTTTTACCTTCTGATGAAGCCATTTTGGAAGCCATGAGTGGACGTGGTGAGATTTGTGAAGATCTTCACCATCGATCCTATTTTCTTCCAAAACTAACTAGAATATAAAATCAAGAGTTTCGTTTGAGACTATCAGAAAATGTTGATATACCTATCAATCCCTTACCCAGGGAAGGAATGTTTGCCGAGGGGAATATGGAAAATATTTCCGCCACTATACCTATTAACATCTCCATAAACCCTGATATCGTGGAAAACATATATATATGTGCAAATTGCTCTCCTGAAGAGATTGCTATCTATACTGCCCTGTTTAAGGAATTCCACAATGTCTTTGCCTGGTCATATGAGGAGATGCCAGGCATAGATCCATTGATTGTTGAACATGAAATCCGAACATATCCTGATGCCAAACCAGTTCGACAAAAGTTAAGACCAGTTAACCTGCGCAACGCGGCGGTTGTGAAGGATGAAGTTGAAAAGTTGTTGAAGGTTGGTTTTATCTATCCCATAGCTTTGACAGAATGGGTGTCCAACCCTGTTCTTGTTGATAAGAAGCAAGGGACTATCCGCGTTTGTACTAACTTTAGAGACTTGAATAAAGCCTGTCCTAAGGATAACTATCCCATGCCATTTATAGACCAGATTATAGATGCTTGTGTGGGAAGTGAGGTGTTCTCATTTATGGATGGTTTCTCTGGATACAATCAAATTCAAATAAAACTGGAAGACCAACATAAAACTGCTTTCATTTTTCCTTGGGGTACTTTCGCGTACAAGAAAATTCCCTTTGGATTGAAAAATGTTGGGGAAAACTTTCAATGGGCTATGAACTTTGCCTTCCATGATATTAAAGCCATTGTTGAACCATACCTTGATGATCTTCCTGCACATTCTCATAAAAGGATCCAACATCCAGATCATTTACGGTTCATATTTGAGAGATGCGAATATTATAAAATCCGCTTGAATCCCCACAAGTGCATATTCTGTGTCGATTCAGGAAGATTGCTCGGGCTCATTGTCTCTAGTAGAGGCATCCAAGTGGATCCATTAAAAGTTGAGGCCATTGTAAATCTGCCTCCTCCTCGTTCTATCAGGCAACTTCAAAGCCTGCAAGGAAAGTCTAATTTTCTTCGACGTTTTATTGTTAACTATGCCAAGATTACTAAGGGTTTCATGCACCTGCTCAAACAATACACCCCATTTGTATGGGATGAAACCGCACAACTTACTTTCGAGGCATTGAAAAAAGCTTTGTTACCGGCACCCTTGTTGCATCCGCTAGAGTATCCTAGGGATTTTATATTATATCTGGCCGCGTCTGAGTCGACCATTGGGGTAGTATTAGTTCAGGAGGATGATAAGCGTGTAGATCATGTCATTTATTATCTTAGACATGATTTGGCTGGACCTGAACTTAAATACTCCCATGTTGAGAAATTAGCCTTAGCAGCCGTTTATACTGTTCAGAGGTTACATCACTACATTTTACTGCGGACCACAACAGTAGTGGCGGATGTGAATATGTTTTAATATGTTTTATCCCGATGGATTGTTGGGGGGGAATTTAACAAATGGATAGTCATTCTTCAAGAGTTTGACTTGGATTTTCAGTCCACTAAGTCTAAGAAGTCCTTAGTTTTTGCTGAACTTATAGCAGAATTTCCTACTGAAGAAGATGTAGCTATTGAAGATGACTCATTTCCAGATGAGCACATCTTTTTGATATCCACCTCTGATCCTTGGTATGGGGATATTCTTATATATCTCCAGACTTTGAAGTATCCTACAGCTTCCTCATGGGAAGAACGACGTAAATTACGCATTCATGCTAAGAACTACCTCATCATAGGAGATACATTATATCGACGAGAGGTAGATTCCATTTTGCGTCATTGCCTTACCCATGAGGAAGCAGAGATTTTCCTGAATGATTCCCATAGCGGAGCATGTGGGGGTCATTTATATAGGTCAGCAACGGCCCAGAAGATACTAGGTGTCAGTTATTTCTGGCCCACAATCTTCAAAGATTGTGTGGAAGCAGTGAAGCGATGTCATCCTTGTCAGCTTTACACCAGGAAAATGTTGTCACATCCTACTCCGTTATTTCCCGTTGTCTCAGTAGGCCCCTTCATGAAATGGGGGATTGATTACGTGACATGCAACCCAGCCTCAGCTGGGGGACATAAATACATCATTGTCGTTGTTGACTATTTTACGAAATGGGCAAAGGCAATGCCTACTTTTAAAGCCGACAGGGGAACAACAACTTTCTTCATATTCAATCATATTATAGCACGGTTTGGTATACCCAAAGTGATTGTCACTAATCATGGCAGTCATTTTCAAAATAGCATGATGACGAAACTGACCACTATGCTCGGATTCAGACAAGAACATTCATCTTCGTACTATCTGCAAGAAAACGGTCAGGTTGAGGCTGTCAACAAGACTTTAAAGACTATCCTTAAACGTACAATTGATGCAACCCGTTCTAACTGGCACATCATGCTATATCTTTCTCTTTGGGCCTATCGAACTAACGTAAAAACTACTACGGGTTTTTCCCCTTTCCAACTCATTCATGGAGTGGAAGCAGTTACTCCGATTGAGTGTGAAATCCCGTCTCTAAAGATAGCTATTCATGTGTTACCTGATACAACGGAGCTTGAGGAATGTCTGGTACATTTAGAGCACATTGATGAACAGCATAGAGATGTGCTGACTGCTAATCAAGCTCATAAGAATAGGGTCAAAACTCAATATGATAAATCGTTCAAACCTTGGGTTTTCTCTGAGGGTGAACTTGTCTTGCTTTGGGACCAAGACAAAGAACCCCTGGGGGCAGGAAAATTCAAGGCCATGTTGTTAGGACCTTATGTCATGTCGAAAGTTTTGAAAAAGGGTGCATATGAGTTAATTGATTTTGATGGGAACAAGCTGCCTGAGCCTAGAAATGGGCTCTACCTGAAAAAGTACTATGCTTAGGCTTAGCACTTTTTCTTGTAATTTTATGTATTTTTATGTACATTAGGTTGTCGATTTTGTTTTTTTATAACATCTGTTGGTTGTTGCATATTTCTTCTGAAAGGTATATAGGGTTCGCATATGGTGCCAGTCGCCACACTTGTAATCTAGCTTCAGTAGTGTGGGTCATTTACTCTACCTCAGGACAACTAGTTGCCACAGGAGGCGCTTGTTTAGGTCCTGCTTCTAATATTGTTGCTGAGTATAGGGCTGTAATTGAGCTCCTATGGGATGCTTTGTCACGTTGTATCACCCTGCTCAAGGTCTATCTAGACTCTCAGCTGGTGGTCTCCCAGCTCAATCGAGCTTCTCAGGTATGAAATCCTATTCTATTACGTCAGTTCATGCAAATTCGGTGATTGGAAAGAAATTTTGAAGTTATCATATTTAATCACATTCCACGAAATTAGAATTCATTCACTAATGCATATGCTAATTACATTCTAGATTGGCATCTAGCACACATTTCATAAAAATATATAGCATGCACATTAAAAACATTTGTAAATAAACCGACAACAACAACAATATATATATATATATATATATGCAAAATATCTGTCCATAGATAGGTCGAGTCTGATCCTCAGATCCCGTCATAATGGTATAATATACAAAAATATACAAAAATGTGGATTGCAATCCATCAAAATGTCCTAGATCTAAGCAGGACCACCCTGGTCACTTGGACCACATTAGTCCCCATGGTCTCTCTGTACTCTGGCTTCCTCAGCCTCTTTGGCTTCGAAAGACTCTACAACATCTATGTATACACGAAGCGCTCTGGCCACTCTCCTGAAAAGGCGTAACCAGACAGGTGGAACCCCAACAACGAAATCCTGCATGGCGGTCGGTATATGCTCTATCCGCAAGGTGGGAACTTTTCGGGTAAGCCTGGCCAGCTTCCCCTCTAGAACCCTGATCAACCCCGGATCTTCGCCTATGACAGGATGAACAAACATGCGTGGATGCCCCTCAGGATAGACCGGTCCAATATCTGCATTTTGACACATTTATAGGATTAAGACTTGTACATATGTATATATCTATCATTTTAAAATTCATAAAAATTTTAAAATTGTTAAAAATTAAAAATTGTTTATCTAGCTCTCCCCATGCTCCTCCTGGAGGGAGGAGAAGGTCTGGGTCACCTCGAAAATCCATGTCAGCATATGGAAACTACTCTAGCACCGGTAGCTATTCCTCCCACCAGATATAGAAATCATCATCGTATACACTATGCACTGTATCTCCTCCTCCTTGACGGAGGAATATGTCTCCCCATCTGCTCAGCCTCGGCTGACATGGATATCGGATTGGTAGAGGTATGGTGGGGCTCAACCCTAGTACTCTCTCGAAGAAGAAGGTAACCAATATGCTAGAATAACCAAATTTCTTTCACTTTCCTCTCTTGCAATCGGAAAGTTGTCTTTTCATGATAGGGACAACTACCGAACACCAATCATAGAGGGAACCATGCAAACAATCCACTGCCATCCTCATTTGATTCCATGTAGCCAAATGTAATGAGGAGGATCTTGCAATCCTCACGATGGTGCTCGTAAGTACCTGTAGTGTAAAGTCACGGATATGTGCAATAGGGACACAACTCCCTCTCTTCTGGGTACTTGGTGTGCAAAACACCTCTATGTAGTTATGGACACTTAAAGGGTCACCGCCCCTGCTGGTGCCCTCTAATTTGACCAGTGCTCCTCGTCGTGACAGACCAGTAATGAAATACATGTCCTCGGTAGTAATCTCCAAGGTCTCACCCTGTAGGTCAAAATCCCCAAATCGTTATCCCAATAGTTTATCATGAACTCCAGTAGGCAGACATTGGCCCGCATGGGTGATGTGAAAAAGAACTTTAATAGCCCACTCGTCCGCAATGCATGTATAGTGGGCACACTTTGGAGTGCTTCTTGGTCCATTGTTTCATGTTCCCATTCCCTCCATTCCAACACCATCTTCACACCTAGCAAAACAAGTTATTTGATTTATTAATTTCATATAAAGTTTCAAAAATTTTGGACTATAATTAGCTTTTCATCCTTCACATAGTACACGCAACTATCTAGTTAGACATGTCACGTACTGTACGCGACTGTCTCTAAAGGAAACCCGCGTACAGAACGCGTGTACGCAGTTTTTTACACTATGAACCCGCATACGCACCGTGACATGCTTTAGGATGCTTTAATTATGAAATTGGGACTCAAAATTAATAATTGCTAGGATCAAAATGAAGAGCTCGGGGTGTAGGCTTACCTGCAACTTGAGGAATTTGATTTCGTCCACTAGATTGTCCACAATGATAGAATGAAGGTAGAGGTAAAAACTTGCTTCTTATGGCTAAAAATTCAAATGGTGAGTTTTGTTTTGGTTTTGAACTATTGATAGAAAGTTTATTTCTCAAAGTGGGTTTTTTCCTATAGTTTGAAATCTATTCAACTAATCCTATATTTATTTTTTCCTTGAAACAGGTTTTTCATCATTATAAAATGTTTTTTTGCTCCCATAGGGTGGTTTTGTCATTTCCAATTCATTTTTGGCATCTACACTCATTCCACATTAACCTTAGCAATCGACATTTTGCCATGGACTATGGTATTATAAACCATTAGTTCCTTGTTTTTACCATTGTTCTTCCGTGGATAGGACCCATTTTTTTGTGAGTATCTTCCTTTAAAACCTATGTTGTCCTTTGATACTAATGCTGCAACTGTTTCAGGTACAGGGGTATCCTTTTAGCTATTTTTCATGCCAAATAGAGCTTCTTTGGAATCTCTTTTTACAAGCTATCCCTTTATAGGACTCCCCTCCCTTATGGAGTTTCTTTAGGCCGAGGTCCGACTCCTTCAAAACAGACTTGACTGCCGAGTTAACTTGTCCATTCAAGCTCGTTAAGAATATGTGAACGGGAATCCGCATCGGTGGTAGGTTATCTCTTTCTCGGACCATGCGGAATAATACGAGAAAGGATCCCTCTCTTTTCTTTTTTAATTGAGAAGAGTATTCTCAGGCATAGGTTTATCACTTTTCCGGACCTGAGGGACTAAATTTACGGAAAGGAACGCCCGGTATGAGCTTAGTTTTCTCTTTTTCGTGCTCTGGACCTAAACATGAAAAAGATTCCGAGTGTACTTTGTGTCTTTGTCATGCTCGTTAAACACTTAAGAACAAAGCAATGAGTTTATTGTTGTAAGCCCCATTTCTCATAATCAAATGGATCTTTCCGAGTGATCTTGCTTTCCTTCACACTCATAAAACTCAAGTTATTTTAGGCTGTTTTGGAAGGAGCGTTGGGTAGGTGGTAATTTAACCTTTTTCGGACCTCCCTGACTAAGTACGAAAAAGGTTCACCTTTTCTTATACGGAAGTTAAGAGAGTTCTTCTGTGGTATTATTTATACTTTTTTGGCCTCAGGAGACTAAATTGGATGAAAAAGGACCCCCCTAGAGTCTTCTTTGGAGTTTTCAACTCTCTAAATGTGAAAACACCAACGAAGCATGTACTAGTTCGAACTCATTAAATCCACGAATCAATGACACTATCAATCATTATTTTATCTTCTCTTCAATCTTGTTCAAAAATGAAGAGGGATCCGAGTTGACTTTCCTAGACTCATTAAAATTTAACAGGGAAGGTAAGGAAGAAGTTTCTCTTGTTTTCAGTAGTGGTAGCATGTCCTCCTTGAACACACTCTTTGTTTTTTTCGATACCCATGTCTCAGTGATCACTTTCCGTTCAGCTATTACTTCGAGTTTCCTACTCCTCCTCTTGTTCGTTATACCTAGGGAATCTGATCATGTCTCCTACATGATAGATAAGACTAGTTGTTCTATCTATGAGTTAAAAGCTACCTTGGGTTATCTCTGTGTCGTGCTTATTGTTCAAGGACTCAACCCAATGTTTGATCTTTATCCTGATCCCATCATTGTTATATATGTTATCTATTGTATCTCACCCTTCTTTTGCCCAGTTCCTAGTCACTCTTGTGATCTGTTGGAGGATCTATTGCCTTCATTATCATAGTATGGTTCCATTTCAGTACTTCCTGATGATGAAGACCTAGAGTTTTGATGATCGTACCTCAGGATTCACTTTCATCATTGGTGAATTCCTTTGCTTCAGTTGTCAATTATCACCTATTGATTGACAAACTGTTGAAACCTTTCCATGTTCAACTTCAGCCTACATTTATTCACATGGCTTGGATTGTACTGGTTTTTTGGGATAGTTTATGAAGACCTTAGTTCCTCACCTATGGACTAAGTTGCGCAAGATTATGTTCCATTTATGTACACAGCTTTCAGATCTTTGAAGACTCATCATTATTGTATAGTGTGGCTTTGATCCACCTTTGTAATATACGTGGTCTAGTACCCGTATCATATGATGTAATCTTGTAAAGGAGCTAGTGTTCCAGTATATTGAACATAGCATCCTCAGATATGACTTTGTATATGACATTATTATGTATTTGTTTCAGGTACTACCTCTGCTCCATTGGATTTCTGAGTTCTCCAAACATAAATATTGTAATGTATTTCAGCCATTGCTTCCCTCTGACCTCACACATTAGGGGGAATTTGTTATCTACCTAAATGGCACTTCTCCGTCCAAGTGCCGACATTCCTTATGTTGGCACACAAAAGGGCATTTATGGATTGAAGGTTGCCTAAAACACTATAGATGGGCATATTATGAACTACATTTATCATCCATTCAGCTAGTTATTTTTACCTTTGAATATGTCAAGTTCTGTATGCGCCTTTTCCTATATGCAACTCGCGTACATACGCACCTTTTATTGAAGTGTGTCGTGTGTTGTACGTGAGTATTGGCAATTGCATCTCATGTACATATCTGTATATGGGTTTCCCTTAGATCAACTCACGTGTCATACGCGAGTTTACAGTATCAGAACCCGGATACACCTCCCTTTGACATTAAAAATAATAAATCACGATTATTTGAGATTTGTTAAGCCCTTAACTATAACCATCTGAACTGTCTCAACCTCCTCAACCCTCGAACCTGCCTTATTTCACTAAGTATAAATAAACGCCTTGGGGAGGGTATTAAAAAAGGATACTTGGAGAGCAAAGTTATGCTGGTGGAGTCTATTCAGAAGTCTTTGGAGCAGTCGAACTCATAATCCTTTGGTTGCAGAGGATTCCTTATCTTAGGCATTGGGTTGTAATCTAAACTTATTCACTATTGTTAATAAAGAGAATCCTTCTTGCATATGTTCTTTGAATTTCTTTCATGTATCATGGTTTGATGGATATTTATGATTAAGCACTATGTATATGATTTATCTAACCTGTTTTATATACATGTATCATCTTGCATTTGGAGGATTTGTTCTTGACAAGTTAAGGAGAAGCATCCCTGAAGGATTTGGAGGAGAAGTAGAGCGGAAGAGGACAATCTAGGATCAACCGACATGTATCGGGTGAGTCTTTTCTATCTTCCTATTTCCTTTTATGTACTCTAGAGTCAATTTCCTGCAAGTTTTATGAGTATGTTGGTAACCCCAGACCTTCGGTTATAAGGTGTTTATTCCTATACAACACTCCCGCAGGTCCATAATGTGCTTCATACATAATATTATCCCTTTCATGTTCTAGTACACACCTTCTGAGGATGTCATCTAAACCCATTTTATATAGGAATCCATTTATGAGACTGTATGGTGCAACTTTCATGGCTAATATTTGTTTCTTCTTCGTACTCATGCCTTCTCGTGCTTGTCCATCTTCTAAAAACAAAGCTATTTTCTCTAACTCTACCGAGACTCCTTCTATTCGAAATAAATGTACATCCGATAAGTCATCTTCAAATCTCGTCGGTTCCTCCCCTGTGTCAATTCGAGATAAATGGTTGGGACCGACATTTAGCTTACCTGGTCTGACAACAACTTCGAATTCAAATTATTGGAATAGAAGTAGCCATCGAGAAATTCTTCCATGGTGTAGAGGCTTATTTACAAGGTATTTTAGTGCTTGGTGGTTGGTGTAAAAGATAAATGGATTAGATAGTAGGTAGTGTCGATATTTTTGTAGTGCAAAGACCATTCCTAATGCTTCTCTTTCTATTGTCGAATAGTTTCTTTCAGCCTTGTTTAGTTTTCTGCTACTGTAGACTATAGGATAGTCCATTCCATCATCTCCTGGCTGAGTTAGGATTGCTCCTATTGCTAGGTCTGATGCATCAATGTGAACATGGAATTTGATCGACCAATTTGGAAACCTTAGGATGGGTGCTTCGACTAGCTTTCCTTTTAGTTTTTCAAATGATATGTTGCACTCCTCTGTCTAGTCAAACTCCTGATCCTCTCTTAGTATTTCTTCCAATGGGTATGTCATATTTGAATAGTGTCTTATGAATTTTCTATAATAACCTGTTTGACCAAGTAGTACCCTGACTTGTTTTGGATTCATTGGAGGTTTTAAGTTGAGGATAATTTTTATTTTTCCGAAGTCAACTTTAATACCTTCTTTACAGACAATGTGTCCTAACAATATCCCTATGGGGGTCAAAAATATACACTTCTTGATGTTCAAAGATAATTGTATTTGTATGCATCATTCCAGCATAAGCCTTAGCCATTTACAATGGTCTTTTAGCGTAAGAGTATATTGTCCAATCATCAAAATATACTGCCATTGTTTTGTAAATATACTCCTGGAATGTTTTAACCACAATCCTTGAAAAGACTGCAGGTGCATTTTTAAGTCCAAAAGGCATAACCCTGTAAGCAAATGAACCAAATTCACATACAAATGTTGTATTTTTCTAATCTTCTTTGGCTATGGGTACTTGATTATAAACTGAGAATCCATATGTAAACGAATATCATTCATGTCCTAATACCTCATTTAAGATTTCATTTGCATAAGGAGTTGGAAATGGATCTGTTAATGTAACTTTATTGAGTTCTATGAAGTCAACACAGATCCTTATCTTGGTTGTATCATGTTTATTTGGTTGAACCACCATTGGACTTGCCCATTATGATTGGTCAATAGGGTAGATGATTCCTACTGCAAGCATGTTATCAATATCTTTCTTCACTATCTCTTTGTATTTATGATATAGTTTATATGGTCTTTTCTTGACAAGTCGAACATCAGGTTTAATGTCGATCTTCATTTCACCCATTTCATGTACTAGCCCTTTGAGATCCTTATAGTCTCTAGCAAATACATCCTGAAATACTTTCATTAGGTTTGTTATCTATGTTGTTTGTGCTTCAGACCAGTAGTCTCCAATTTTTTCTATTTTTGGTCGATCATCTTTTGATATGTCGACTTCTTTGATTTTCACTTTAGCGTCTAACCATTCAAGAGCTTTTGTCTCATTGATTAGTCGACTCCCTTCTTTAAATTATGAGAATGTAGCAGGAAATTCTGCTACAGTCATTCGGTCGATGTCTTCGTTGTCAGTTGTCTCGACTTTGAGCACTTTGCGAATTGGTTTTATTGTTTCGACATGGTTTGATTTCTATCTAAAGCTTTTCCCTTCTGAATTTTCATTTTCCATCTGTAGTCTTGTTAACTGTGGAATTTTCCTGGTTTCTATATTATTGCATTTTGTTGTCGGTCGGTCCTGTTTTAGGGTTTTGTTTTTTGTCGGTTGTACAAATGCTTTGATTTGTTTTGTTGTTCTATACAGATTCTCATTTTGGGGTACAAAGTTGAAATCTTTGATAAAGTTCTCTTTGAGTTCATGCCATAGGAATGTTTCACCTCGAGCTTCTTCCATCTTGTACCATTTGTTTGGTAAGTTGGAGAGTGTTGATGGGAATAGGTGTGGCCATGTTCGCTCATCTTTATATCCAATTCTTCTTCATTCTTTTTCACATGTCTTTATATGGTTTTCTGGATCCTGTCCTTGACTAAATATAGGTATCTGAGCCTAGTTGGTTAACTTATTTCCTCTAAATATTTCTACAAAACAAGTCGAAGCTGTTGTCCATGTCTGCAGTCTTGACTGATGGGTATCCCACCATCTAGCAACTTGTCCTGTAAAAGTTTCTACTAAACTTTGTAGTCGGCCATGTTCACCAATGTTCCTAGATACTTTCTCTACATGCATAACTGGTGATTCTCTTTCTTTATATTTTGGTATTTTTGTATTATTTATATTTGTCGGTTTCAAGGTAGGATATTCCCTAGTTTTCTTCTCAAATATTTTTGGGATGATGGACACCACAAAGCATTGTCTGACTGGTTTCTTCTGTATTTTTTGAATAGTCCAGCATCCTCTTGCTTTTGTTTCATAGTTTTCAACCTCCCAATCATATAGTTCTGCATCTGAATTGTATCCTACTGAGTCTTGGTTACCTAAGTAAAGTTCACCATATATATTAGGTTCTATGTAATCTTCATTATTATGTACCTGATATAGTTGTCGGATGTCAACTTATTCATCAATTGGTTCTTTCCAAGGTTCTCCTTGGGATGGATGGATAGGTATTATTACTTTTTGTCCATTCCCCTTTAATTTTATTCTTTCTTTGTCTAAGGATATCAAGGATTTCATTTTTCTCCCCCAAGGTCGACCTACTAACACTAGGAAGGAACTGGATCCTTCCTTAGGGTCAATAATTTTGAAGTCGACTTTGGTCGATATTCCTTTTATCATTCTGTCGACATTTTTCCAGACTCCAATAGGTTCAATTAGGCCTTGGTCGGCTAGTTTCATATATATGCCTGATTCGTATAATCGAGGTATGCCTAATTGTTTCCATGTGTCTCGAGTCATAATATTTACCTGTGATCTGAAATCGAGTACAACTTGTCGGACATGGTATCCTTCACTTTCCAGGTCGACATCACTTTTATCTTTTTGGTTTAAGTTGCAGTAATTCTTTGTTTTATTTTCGGTGTTTTTGTTGTGTTTTATTTTAAACAGTAAGTCGATGAATTGAGATATTGTTTTATCATTTTGTACCAAATGTATTAGCTCTTTTACTGTGTCTTGTCGATTATCATCTTCTTCTTCCTGTCAAGCAAATTCTCTAAATATATTTGTTGAATATTTATATATTTGCTTTTCTTTAACTGGGTCAGGATAAACATTTTTTTCTTTTATCTTGCTTATTTGGGGGTTATCATTCCCAATTTTTGTTCCTTGTCAGGTTACGATATGTAAATTCTTTGTATTGATAATATCATGTTTTTGCACACACGACAAGACATTAAAATTTTTCTTTTTGTTTATTTTTTCAATCATAGTAGGGAAATCCTCTAATGAGTGATCCCCTACTCCACAACTAGTATAGAATTTTAGGTCAATCATATCCTTGTATGGACAATATGCATATTGGTGTCCTTCCTTGTAACATGTGAAACATTGGATGGGTTGATGTGGTCGGTTGTCTCAATTCCTAGAGAATTGACCTCGACTTCCATAGCCTCCATGTCGGTTGTCAAACTGGATTTCGTACTGATGACCTTTGTACCTTTAATTATTTTTGTCATTTTGTGCATTGCTTCATTGCTCATTGTTCTGTGCAACTGCGTTCATCTGATATACTGCCTGATAATTTTGTCGATTCTTTCGATTCAAGTGGCAGTCGGAGGTGTTATGATTTTTAGTTTCACAGATTGCACACCATGATGCTTTGCCATTCTTCATGTTGAATGGGAAATATTTTGTAGTGTGCTCTCCATGATCCTGGTATATGTTGCAAAAACATTTTGTTTTCACAAATCGAACATCATGTCGGCCAATATCCTGTCGACAGTTATCTTTCGAATGTCCGGTCAATGAGCATTTCGTGCACCAGATGTCCTGACTTTTAAGGTTTATCTCTTTTAAATATTTCTACATGATCTCGAGTTCTTCTTCTAGTCTATGATTTGTGGGGTATGATAGAATATCTTCATCCATTTCTACTTGTAGAGCTTTAGTAAGCGCATCCTCATAAGTTTTGAATGTCTCCAGACTTATGTGCCAGCAAATTTTTTGTGACAGACCTGCAAGAAACCACTGGATTAGTAGTTTCTCATCAATAACATAATCCAATTGGCTAAGAAGGTATTTCTTGCGTTTGTCATAGTCGCGGACAGTTTCTCCTGACTTTTGTGATGTTTTCTTCAATTTCTTAGCTGCCAGATGTATTGCATCTGGAGTTTTAAATAATGATAAAAATTGCGCTTTGACTTCTTCTTTAGTTGCTCTGGGGTTCTTTCAAAAAAGGTCATGAACCATGTTAATTCTCTTTTCCTTAAGGATCCCATGAACTGCGCCATATGTCTATCTTCATTTGTAAATTGGTTTGCCTCCCATGTCGATTCGCAGACGAACCAATTTTGTTTGGGATATTTGTCACCCTCATATAGAGGGATGTGCATTGATTCGTGACCCATGTCGGAGTCACTATCACTATCTTCTTCAGGAGGTGGAAGCAGTGGGGGTGGCGGGGGGGGTAGTGGGATGTTTTTATTCTTTTGTGCAGAACTATTGTCGACAGAACTCTTGTTTTCGTCGATCGTCTTAGTTGTCGTTTCTTCTCTAACAAGCAGTTGGTCGGAGTCGATTTCTCCTGTCGATGTCCAACTGCAATTATTTGTCTACAACTCCAAATTTTATGTATCTTCCAAAGCTGTATTTGGCAGGGGGGGTGCTCCTTCATGTGTCGAGTAAAGTAAGTGGATACTTTGGTTGGAGGATAACGCTTGAAGCATGACCCAATTTTCTTCTTCTGGTCGATGGATAAGTAGATGATTATCATCGTTTCTCTCATCGTCTAGTTGGCTCCAAATACCAAAGTCACCAACTCTTAGTCTAAGGTCCTCTTTGACAATGGTTTGTATCCTGGTACTCGTATTCATCAGAGATAGAGGTCTTACCTCCCGGGGAACTTCTATTTGGAGAGCTTCTCGCTGCTCTATCCAAAAATCTTCTTCCATAGGGGACGCTTCTTCTTCCACGTCTTCTTCATGTCAGTCATGACCCGACTCTGGCGGATTTCTCTCTTGGTCTGTCACCCTAGTACTCATTCCTCTTTGCAGCGCTATAGCTCTTTCTCTTCTTTCTTCCCTTCTTTGCAGCCTCTTCTCCCTCTCTATTTTCTGAAATTCCACCATACCTTTATGTGACACTATCCTTTCGATTTCCCTTTTAGGTCGACTTTTCATTGCTGGTGAATGGTATCTCTTTAGTCGACTATAATCCTCTCCAGTTTACCCTAACATACGAACAACTACCCCCACATTGCCTACCCAACGCTTTAGAAAGCTCGGATAGTTCTATTCACTTGCTTAGGAAGTATTCCCACTTCCTTTCGGCAATGAATTTCTCCCACTTCTTTTGTTTCTCCACCCAGTTAGTATTTTGTGGTGGTTCGCGTAGTAATGGATGAGGTTCAACGATATGACCCACTCCTTTCTCTATCAGAAACTTGAACAACAAGGTCGGTAAGGAACACAAGAATTGCTCGGTGAGGTCTATGTATAATTTCTTCTAGATAGTTTCCACTAAAGTTATTTCTTCTATAGCTTGTTCCTCGCAGAATTCATCGGTGATTTTTTCGAACCACTATGACAGGTTTGTTCTTCCCCCTTGAATCAGTTTTTCTAGCAGCTGTTGATCTTTAATCGCTTCCGGATTTTTCATCCAGGAGTTTCTTCAAAATTTGGGGCACTGATTCTACAAATTTCACATGAGTCTCGGTAAAGAACCTTTCTTTCACTTGAGAAATCGTTAATCTGTTTCTTCGTGTGTAATTTTGCAAGTAGTTTTCTATTTTACGCTCCCACCAGTCCTTAATATATTGTTCTGATATCATTTTCTTGTATACATCTCAAACATGTACTACCAGCAATAGAACCAATGTTGTAATCTCACAGATCACATAGGGTTACCAATAATACACATTAAGAATAGACATACATAACAGATACAAGAGACAAGAACAAGTCAGCGAAATAACAGATTATATTATAATGAAAGGGTCCATACAATACAGAGACTGAACCGAGTTCTCATTTGGATCAACAGCCTAATATATATGAATTACAAACAGTTACAAATAACTACCTATCGGTTCAATCAACCGACACGACCTTATGTGGCCAACCTAATCTCTCATTAGTTAGCTGACCGACTTAGTTGGCTGATCGACTAAGTCGACTATCATTCAAGTCGGCTTACCGACTTGCTCCTCCAACAAGGACATAATTTATATCAACATTTCAAAAGAAGAGAAACATTGAAAATACCCGTCTATGTAAATTTCTCAAGATTTTGAAATTTCTATGCTATAATGTTTGACTCGTAATTCAAAATATTGGAAATATCATAAATTATAATCACTCACTCACTCTGTTCTTAGCTATGTAAGATGACGAGTGATGACTGACTGCTACGAGGCACTAGCCATTGGGATGTGACTCTAACTATGAAGTCACTTGGGGCTACAATCTAAGATGTGACAATGTGTCAACAACTGCGGTTGTAACACTGGAGAAAAACTATTAGTCTATTACTAGGTTTGAAACAAGCACAAAACTTTGTGCCTAATACCTATGTGAACCTAGCTACTAATTTCCACTCATTTTTTGTCAAAATGAAATTCAAATGTCGGTTTTGATGAGTCCTCCTATACAAAACTTCATTTCTTGCATGAATATCATGGACTCACGACAAGTATATAAACAACACTCAATGGCGTGAAACTACAAATAGTGGCATGCAACTAGGATCACAAACTATGCAGAGGTTTATTTATGCATTAATATAGAGAGGGTCCATTGGGCACGATTGATTCCATGAAGGTGGGTAACACTTTTGGGCCAAATTTGGCAATGAAAACCTGATTTTTTACTGATGTGCTAGATAGAATCCCTCGAAACACATATATGCCATGTGAATTTCGACTTGTAGTAAAAGAAAAAATTGTAGAATATTATGTTGCCTTTCCAATGATATTTTTTTTAAATATTCCGATGTCATTTAATGTGTAAAATTTTCCATTTAATGAACTGTGTGACCTTTAAAATTCGAAGAAGTTAATAAGTGGCTCGTGTCCATCCCAAATAATTCAATCTTACATTAATAATTAAAATATATATATTTTTCAGAAATTTTTCGATGTGTACTTTTCACCTTGCGGATTTTTCTTTGAGCTGCTTCGAAGTTGTTGTCAGGTTTTCTAAGTGTAAGTTTTAGAAGTAATTAAAAAAATCCCATATGAATGCCAAAACACATGCATGATACCTCAATGGATAGAGGATTCAGTGATGAATCTATTGGTATGAACTTCGCTTATTTGTGTGCCATGAATGGTAGCATTTACATCCCTAGAAGACACAGAGAAACATTGATTTTCCTGTAAGAGGGATAATTCTCTTTTTTTCCAGCCCTCCATTGAGCTTTGTAGCTCAATCGAGGTATTCAAATACCTTGATCAAGGTATTAACAGAACCTCGATTGAGGGTTTAAGAAACCCTCGATCGAGGTTTTCAGAAACCATCAATTGAGGTTCTGTTAAATATTAAAAAAAAGCGTTGTACATGACTACCAAGGTTTTATATGCACGCTCACCACCATGACTACCCTATCTAGAATATTATGCCCATTTGAGACATTTTAGAAATGGGCTTCTAGGATCCAACTAAGAAAATGGACATAAGGAATTTCAACATCATTTGATTCGACCAACTCTGCAAATAATAAATATCTTAGAAATTTAAACAAAAAAACAATCATGACATTGCTAGCTTATTCTACTAATAGAAATTTTGTCACTTTACTTGGAAACGAGAAGTCCCTGGTACAAACCGCCATGGGGCCAAGGGTTTGAGAAATGGATTGTTAAAAGCTTTTTAATGTTCATTAAACTACTTCAAAACACAAAACAGGGCTGGAATGGAGCAGCAGTGGGGTCGAGAATTGAAGATCAGAATTAGAGTTACAGAAATGTAGTGAAAGGTTTTAAATACTAGAAATACTTTGTTCCTTCGTATATAATTTTTAATTTTAAAAAACTACAATTAAGTGATATGACTCTGAAAACACTAAGTTTTATTTTAATCGTCCAGATCTATTCCGCCCTGGGCTCTGAGCTTTAAATATCTGGCCCGAGGATCTATATCGTAGGTATCAGATCGTAGTCCTAAGAATCCAGGTGAAGTGGACACAATTCAGATAAGTTCATCTCATCAACTAAATTGCATGCATCATTGCCATAGTATTCTTTTTTCATTGAACCAAGGAGAGCAATGATGCATGCCTTTCAGTTGATGAGCTGAACTTAGGCGAGTTGTATCCATTCAACCTGGATTCTGAGGACTATGTTACGATACCTACAATATATATCCTCAGGTTAGATATTTAAATCCCAGAACCCAAGGCGGAATAGAACAAGTCGATTAAGATAAAAATTAGTGTTAAATTCAGAGTCATATCACATAATTGTAGTTTTTTAAAATTTAAAAATAAAAACAAGGGAGAAAAGTATTTTTAGTACCTTTAGAGAGATGAAAATGTGAGCATGAAAAAAAATATGACCTCATTTCCTTGGGTTATATCAATTTCCATTGTTTACTTTTCAAAATTGTTATTGTGTCGCACAATTGCAATTAATCTTGCTAATAAATTATTGAATGACATTAGAAGTTACATCAATAACACATGACTAATTGTTTTGGTGTTTCATAATGCTAAGAGTGGAGGAAAATAAATAAAATAAAATGTGTTATGGCGACTGTGGGATCCGGAAAAAAAAAAAGTATGGAAACTAAACATGATACTAATTATTATTTCGACAAGAATTGAAAATGTTTAATCACATGAATTCAAATCGGGATTCAAAATACAAGGTGTCCAAGCATCTTTTGGAAGACTTCATTAAATGAAACTTTACATGATGCATATGAAAATACAATGTCAAGATCAAGCTATGAGTTCGATAAAGGTCTCTAAAACCATTGATTGAACGAGTTAGATAAAAGCTCAATCAAGCTAGCAGGTTAATCAAGTTTTTCAAAACTTTAATTAAAAACATATTCGAGTGTGCACATGAATATGGACACCCAAATATAATTAAAATCAAACATAGAATTATATGATAATAAAATTTAATAAAACATAATTTCCACTATAAGAATGATACTTTAGGGTAATAGTACATACCTTGAAGAAAAAACAAGTACACACATTACTATTGTCACTTCCCCTAGATTTTATGTATAGATATTAGTTGTAGAGTAATTGGAGTTATAGATGTGATTGATTGGAGTCATAGATGTGATTAATCACATCTATAAACCAATTACTTTGCGACTAATATATATCAAAGGAAGTTCATATCCATATCCAATTAAATGATGGGCATGTTTCCTATTTATAGGAACTTAAACATGATCGATCGAGGTCTACTTTAACCCTCGATTGAGATTTTTTTAACCCTTAATCAAGGTTCCGCACCATCGATCGAGAGTGAACAAAAATCTCGATTGATCGTTTAATAGAACCTCAAGTGAGGGCTTTATAAACCTTTGATCGATCTATTAAGACCTCGATCGAGGGTTTATTAAAAGCTCGATCGAGGTACATTTTTCCATTTTTGTTGAATTCGTGTTGCCAAAAAATGTAACCCACCTTCATGGATGCACCCGCACACGATATGGAGAAACAACGAGTTAGGAAAAAAAATTGGACCAAAGAAGCACAATGATTATTAATAAAATTAAATTTAAAAAAAAAAACTTTTGGCTCAATAATAGTCTTCAATTTGATGGGTGGCATAATCATGATGTAATCTCCTTTCGTCCTTCGAAACATCTGTGGTTTCTCACAACATTTGTCTTTGGCACTCGCCACCAAAATACATATAAAAATTAGATGACTTCACATCCTCTTCTCTTTAAATCCTCACCTCATAGTCATAACTAAGGATTATTATGCATGCACATCCCAAATATGATTCTTTGATACACTGTAGATGCTATAGAAAAACAAGTTGCTATGGTAGGAACATGACACATTCCCTTTTGGAAAAAATTTGGAAAGCTCTAGTCAAAAAATTGTTGGGAGAAACAATGTACATTTATGATTAAAGAAATATATATTTAATATTCATACTTAAGTTTGATTATTTAAAAATGCAATAAGACAAACTTAGTGCACATAAAGCCGTCAACTTCTCAAGCTTATCTTTTTTCAAGTGATACTTAAAACTTTAGACAAATTGGGGTTTTGTTAGCATAATTGAGAGTTTTAAATGTTGTAATTACCTGTAGGCTGCAAGAAATATTTCCCTGGTTAGTACCTTAGTCACAACACCCATTGAATTTCCAAAGTGTTTATAACTTCATCTGTTTTGGGCTGACACCTAACTCCATGTATTTATATTTTGATACTTCTCTCTTGTTTATTCAAAGTTCATTTTAATAAATATCACATTCATTTCTGACTGATTTAGTGAGTTTCATTGACAATTTATTTTAAAAAATATTTATTTTAAAGTTAAAACATGCATACACAAGTTTTCAATGTAAAAACTGACACACATTTGGGCAGGGTACCCAATAAAATTAGTTTTCAACCCATAGATGTTTGAAAAATAGGTCCAAATTTCATATAGTATTGTCATGACATGTTGCGTATATGTGATTAATATGATTTTGGTGGAATATATAAAATATATGGATGGATGCTAAGACTATGCCATCATATAAACTTGATATTGATTATTGTTCACTATTGAACTAAATTTAACTTGTAGGAAAGATCCACAGGAGGAGGTTGATGTGACTTTCTCTGATGACAAGTAATGAAGTATGCATATCCTATTTATTCTTAGAGGGAGCTAAGTGCTGAGTTTTAGAGGGATTAATAGGATCCACATAATGTAGGATAAGTTATCCTATATATTCATCCTCCTAGGTGTCAGCATAGAGTCAACAAAAGAAAATCTGCCAAACATTTGTTATTGATGGCTCGTTCTTTACTAGATTGGAACAAATGGTAAGTTTAGAGATCAAGAGGGAGCCAACTTTCCTCATCAAACCCCATCAGAATGGTATTACAAAGTAAATATGCGATCTCCCTTGAAAAAGTTATTTAGAGAGCCTCCCGGTGATATAGAAGTGAGCCAAGTCTATAAGTTATCCATTTAAGATGAGAAAAGGGAGGAGGACAAGGATTATTCAATTGATCTCTTTAAGAATCATATTGTGAGGCTTCAAGGTTGTTCTGGTTTGATATCTCAAATAAGCCATGTCATTGACTCAGAATCCTCCACTTATGAGGAGGCATCCAACCAACAAGTTTTGAAAGATGTTATGAACCACAATTAATAATGACATGTGGAAATTCGTTCTCGTCTAACCTTAGATTTGGCATTGGAAATAGGTCGATTCCACGAGTGTAAAAGATTACTAAGCTAATAGAAACAACAACATACATGAGGAATCCCATCTCCGAGGCTCCATTGGTAATTTATATCCCCTGTATTCAAACATGTTTTTGAACGCATGTGCCTATGCAATGGGTATATTCCTGTCCCTGATGCAAGGCGGTGTGCTTGATTGGAAGTGCACAAGAGGTAAGTGAGGTAAGTGTTTTGAATGTTTTGAATTTTTGTTTATGTTTCCATTTTTTAGTTATTTTTTATTTTATTATATATATACGAAAATATTTGTGTGGTTTTCTTAGGTTTTGGTTTGTCCATTATATCTCATATTTTGTGTCCCCTCTTAGACCATGGTTTAAGGATGAAATATAGGGTACCTATTAGGCCATAAAAATTATCATTGGGGTTTATAGGAAATGTGTCAGGCTCCAAATCATCACGCATGTACTTCATAAGAGATTGTTTCCTACTAGTGTGACTTGGTGGAAATGTCAAGGTTGATAAAACTAAGCATGATCCTTGGGGATCATTCCATGGGTAGAGGTTGAAATTGAAGGTATTGAGCCATACAATTTACCACTAATACTCATGGACGATGCATGGGATATTTAACCACCATGCAAACCTACCAAAGCATATGTGTCCCTACTCCCACCCCACCTTATCTGCATGGGATGTTTTTGCAATTCGTCAATGAATTTTTATCCTCAAAATGTGGAGATGTTGGGGTTTCCTCTATGTCCGAAGACACCCCTACATCCCGTGACCTGAGATTTTCCATAACGCACAACAAAGATATCCAATAAATTATATCAAAGTTCATCTCTTGGCTTTGCAGTAGGTAAAATGTAAAATAATACCCAAATAAGTCAGTTCAAGGGCATTTCACATAACAAATGAAACTGCTCTAAACTTTAATAGAAATTTGACAAACCTCAAAAGAATCACCGAAAATTGAACCAATTATTCTGAATCTTTAACGAAAAATCCACCAATTCCATAAAACTTGAGTAGCTAACTACTTTTTTCCTTGAGAGATGTCCGCTTATAAGGCCAAAGATGTAAAAACATTTGATCCACTTCTTCAAAGTAACACTATGGAAATTATTGAAATGCTTGTTGCTTCATTCCATTTTAAACCAAGACCAAAATGTCCTTAAGACTACAGAGAAAGTTAGTTTTTGTGTTAAGATTGATATCCACTTCTTGTGCCTTGGATGTTCTTGGTAAAAATGAGGGTATGGATGGGGGGTTGTCCAAAACAACCTTGTACGGTGACATTTTGGTAGCACCATGATAGGTGGTATTGTACTACCTTTATACAAGGGGAGTGTAGGGGGGTGGGGGAACTACTAAACCCAATAGACACATCAGTCAATGTAAAACCCAATGACTAATAACATTTTTATGGTCAAACACCTCACAATCTCCATTACTTGTTATTAACTCCAATATCTCAAGTTTTGTAGTAACCAGAAGTATTATTACATGTATCATCATCGTGGACATCAACATTTCCATCATCATCATCATCATCAATTCCATATGGTACATAAACATCATATTGATCATCATCCTTGTTATCGTCATCATCGTCAGTATTAAGTACATCATTAACAAAAGCATCGTCGTCATTATCATTATGGTTACATGTATGCCATTAGTGCTCTTAATCACTCATAGACATTAGGATTCATATCATGTAATTGTTAAGGTCATTTATATGTCGTTACAGTCATTTCAATGATAATAGGGTTGTTTAGATGTCATTGCGGACATGTAGGTGCCATTAGAATCAATTACGATCCAAAAGTGATACTAGATGCATAATCATCATTGACATCCACACCCACATCGTCATCATCATCATACAATAAATAAACATCACTGTCATTGGCGTAGTCATCATCAATATAATTGTGATAATAACGAGCAAGGATCCATACTACCTCAGAAGAATGGATGAGATATTCTTATACTTATCGAATCATGTCCATACGCACCATCATAATTATCGTAATGCATCATTTTCATGTTGTTAGGGACAATCATATTCCATTAGGGTCTATCAAATGTTGTTGGGGACACACAAATGCCATTAGAGCAATTTAGGTGACACTAGGGTAATTTACCCCTCACTAGGATTAATCAAGATCCAAAAGTGCCATGATTACGATCATTTAGGTGCCACTATGATAAATCAAGATCCAAAAGAACTATCACATGAATCATGATCATTGACATTGATATTGATATATCTGACATTATGTGAGACATTTTCCAAACACAATTCCTAGCTCTAAACCTAGTGCAATTCCTATCGCGATTCCTTTCAAAATTTATGGCATTATTCTAGGAGCTATACTTGGAGCTATGTTGGATGTTTTCTTGGTGCAATTCCTGGCTCTATACTTGGCGCTATGTTGAATTTTTTTCCTGCCTAAATTCATGGTGCAATTCCTATTGCTAACCCTAGATTAATATATGGTGCTATGTTATTCATGATGTTTTTTTAAGGCTATTCTTGGTGTTATATGGGATGATTTTGTGGACTCTAATTGGGACGCTAATTGGGATACTAATTGTGATGCTAATTGGGACGCTAATTGGGAAATTAATTGGGATGCTAATTATCATCCAAAAGAGCGCCAACTTTTAAAAAGGGACGATAATTGAGATGCTAATTGGGATGTTAATTGGGACTCTAATTGGGATTCTAATTGGGATGCTAATTTGGACGTGAATTGGCACGTTAATTGGGATGCTAATTAGCATCCAAAATAGCACCAAATTTTGATAAGGGACGTTAACTGGGATGCTAATTAAGATGCTAATTGGAATGCTAATTTGGATTCTAATGGGGATGCTAATTGGGACACTAATTGGGACGTTAATTGGGATGCTAATTAGCGTCCAAAATAGCGCCAACTTTTAAAAAGGGACGCTAATTGGGATGATGATTGGGACGATAATTGGGACGCTAATTGAGATGCTAATAAGGATGCTGATTGGGATACTAATTAGCATCCAAAATATCCCCAACTTTTAAAAAGAGACACAAATAACGCAATTAAAAGCGTCCACTTTGTCCAAAAAATGATGAAAAATACACTAAAAGTGATAGTGGACGCTAAAAAGGAAGCTAAAAGAGACGCTAATCATAGGGTTTTGTTGTAGTGATGATTCCCAATCATGGTACACAATATTGTATTAGAGAATGACCTGTGATGCTTTAACTTTGACATGCATCATGCTATTCAAGTGAACAGATGACTATATAAATTTGAAATGTACTTAGAGTTTTCTTATTTAGTTGTTTCAATAATGATTTCACTACTAAGGTATATATATAAGGCACAAAGGATGGGTTTAGGTTAAAATAAAAATGTTGCGAAGGTGTCGTTGGTAACTTAAAGGGTCAATGCATTCAAATTGACTTCAATGTTGATTGCTTTCATTTTTTTCTTTTTTTAGTTTCTTGGAGAAATTGATTGTTGCATATTATTGAGGTTCAGATTTGTTCACCTATGATTGAAAACTTGTATTAATACCATGTATCAACAATAACACTTATATATGCAACTTTGATTCCTATCGAAATAACAAGTTACTGTTTTGTATTCTTGAAAAAAAACACTTATATGAATACTCGAGTTCCCATGAGTAAAACTATATTCACATATATAAGGGTGTTGTCACTACCACCATGTATTGTGTATCTAGATACTTGTGTTAGAATATTTTTAGGTTTAATCAACAAATTCACCATCATGCCTACAAGATAAACACATAGAAGTGCATCTTTAGTTGCATTTAATAAGTTCATGTAACAATATTATTAACAATGTTTCTAATCAACAACTAAAATTTCACTTTTTGTTAGCAGGAGTCTCCCTGCTCATTTCCTTTAAGGACGTGAGTTAGTAATGCATATAGAGGACTCTCGAACAATCATGTATACTTCATTATCTAAACGGTAAATTTCCAAATAGCTCTAGCCATCAGTTATTTCACGTGGATACAAAATCTATTCATATGGGGAAGTATTGCATTTTGGTATTTGTTTCATTTTGTATTAGATCTATTACACCTATAATATCGACAACGCCATACAAAATTATTATGGAATCTTATGGCCCTAGTCCTATGTACTAGTTCATCACACACATTGTTGTTATCTCCACTCTGGTTCCTTACTTCACATAAACAACTTTTGAAAGAAGGTTCTCTCCTTCGTATATATCAAACAATGGGAAAGGAATGAAGGTACAAATGAAGACCTAGTTCTACATAAGATTCTAGTTCATAGGAATCATGTTGGTTTTACAAGAAGAGATGAAGCTATCATTTAGCACTTTAAGAACAAAATTTATCATAGCCACAATGGGGGAAGGGTAAGGCATTTTCAAAATGGCTTACAATAGGCACTTATCAACATTTTTTTAGAATATGTCTAATTGGTTGATTATGTGCTTTAGTGGAATTCAAATGTGACTAAAAATTTCAAATACTATCTCAAATGGTAGATCCTAGAACCATTTATGTTTTTGTTGAGCAATAATTAAGAAAATAAGACATTTTTAGGTCTTCAAAGGAAAAGCATGGTGAAAATTATAAGACTTGGCCTTGCTTTTATTTAAGAGTTATAAGTGTGTTCACAATGGCTTTATGGATAGAAAGAAACATGGAAGCATATTATTTGACTTGTGGATGTTTTCTCATCTTCCAACAAGGCTGACTCTAGCACAGGGTCATTTATTATCAGATCACCATATTCTTTTATTTGTAAGTCATTATAACAAATATCTTTGTATTTTAATGCCTCTCTCCTTATACATAATATTTGAGCATAGGATCAAATCAAAATTGTGTAAAGAATTTATGTTTGCATTATGTTATTCAGGTGAAAAGGTGATTATATTTAGAGAATTGGTATATGAAATGGACTAAGAGTTTTGCATTATTTAGTTGTTCCAATTATGAGTCATCTATTAAGTTATATCCAAGGCACAAAGCATTGGTTTAGCTCAAAAGACAGATGTTATAAAGGTGTCTTTGGTAACTTAAAGGGTTAACGCATTCAAATTCACTTCTATGTTGAGTTCTCTCATTTATTATTTTAAAATTCTTGTAGAAATCAATTGTACATACCGTTGAGGTTAAAACTTGTTCACCCATGATTGAAAATTTGTATTAATAACATGGATCAACAATAGCACTTACAAATACTGGATTTCCCATGAGTATAACTATTTTATTTAACATATATTAGGTTGTTTTCACTGCCACCATGTCCTATATATCTACATGTGTTAGAATGTTTTTGTTTTCACTCGACAAAGTCACCATCATTACTACAACGTAAACATAGAGAAGTGCAGATCTTTAGTTGCATTTAGTAAGTTCATGTAACAATCGTATTAACAATGACTCTAATGATGAGCTAAGATTTCACTGTGTTATAAAGTGTCTCCCTTCTCATTTCCTTCAAGGGAATGAGTTAAGAATTCATGTAGAGGTCCTTGTAGAAACCATGTCTACTTGCATTGTTTGGATGGTAAATTGCCAAATATCTCTAGCCATCAGTTATTTCACATGGATACAACATCTATTCATAGGGGGAATTTTTCATTTTGGAATTTGTTTCTTTTTTTATATGGATCTATTACATCTACAATATTGACCACAACATACAATGATCTTTCTGAATCATGTGGCCCTAGTCCTATGTATTGGTTCATTACACTTATTGTTGTTGTATCCACTCTAGTACCTTACTTCACATATACAACTTTTGAAAGAGGTTCTTTAATTCATATCACAACCTTACTTAGTGGGAATGCCATGAAGGTACATATGAATAACCAAGGATACATAAGATTCCAATGCATAGGAATCATGTTGGTTTTACAGCAAGAGTTGAAGCTAGCATTCAACACTTTAAGAACAAAATTCACCATGTCCACAATGGGGACAAAGTAAGGGGATTTTGGAATGGCTTACAGTAAGAGCTTATCAATATTTTTTTTGGAATCTTTCTAAGTGGTTGATTATGTTATTTAGTGTACTTTAAATGTGAGTAAAAAAATCCACCAATCACTTGAATGGTAGACATTGAAACCATGTCTATTTCTGTTGACTAGTAATCAAGACAATAAAATAGTTTTGGGCCTTTAAGGGAAAACAAGTTAAAATTATATAAGACTTGGCCTTTCTTTTGTTGTAGATTAAATATGTTCATAATATATTTATCAATATAAAGAAACATGGCATCATATTCTTTGAATTGTGGATGTTTTTTTATCTTCCAACAAGGACAACTCCAACACAAGGTCATTTATTATCATATCATCATATAGTTATAGTTGTAAATCATTGTAAAACGTATCTTTGTATTTTAATGCCTCTCTCCTTATACATAAGATTTTAATCATGGGATAAAATCAAAATTGTGCAAAGAGTTGAGGTTAGCATTATGTTATTAAAGTAAAATGATGATTGTATTCAGAGAATTCGTTTTCGAAATGTACTCATTTTTTTCTTATTTAGTTGTAGCATTAATGATTCGAGTATTCAGGTATATCCAAGGCATGAATGATGTGTTTAGGTAAAAATACAAATGCGCTAAAGTTGTGTTTGGTAAATTAAAGAGTCAATGCATTCAAATTGACTTCCATGTTGAGTTATATGGTTGTTTAGCTTAAAATTATTGTAGCAATCCATTATTGCATACTATCGAGGTTTAGATTTGTTCACTCATGATTTAAAAATGGGATTAATACCATGGATTAGCAATAACACTTATATAAATACTGGGAAATATTTCCCATGAGTAAAACTATATTATTTCACATATATAATGGTGTTATCACTACCACCATATATATATATATATACATACATGTGTAAGAATGTTTGTGTGTTCACTCAACGAAGTTACCATCATGCCTATAATGTAGACATAGAAAAGACCATCTTTAGTTGTATTTTAATAAGTTAATGTAACAATATTATTAAAAAATATTCCAATCATGAACTAAAATTTCACTATGTGTTAGCAAGTGTCTCCCTGTTCATTCCTTCAAGGGTGTGAGTTAAGAGTTCTTGTAGAGGTCCTTGGATCAACCATGTATACTTTCATTATATGGATGATAAATGGACAAATAGCTTTGGCCATTAGTTATTTCACATGGATACAACATTATGAGGCAGTATTGCATTTTGGTATTTGTTTCTTTTTATATATGGATCTATTACACCTACAATATCTACCACATCATACCGAGATCTTTTTTAATCTCATATCCCCAGTCCTATGTATTGGTTCATTACACTTATTATTTTTATCTCCATTCTACTTCCTTACTTCACATATACAACTTTAGAAAGAAGTTTCTTTCCTTCGTATCACAACCTTATTTAATGAGAAATGAATGAAGGTACATATGAATACCCAATGCTACATAAGATTCCAGTGTGTAGGAATCATGTTGGTTTTATTATCAAGAGTTGAATCTATCATTCATCACTTTAAGAAAAAAAATCATCATCGCCACAATGGGGACAAAGGGGTTTTCATAATGGCTTATAGTGGGCACTTATGAAACATTTTTTTGGAATCTGTCTAATTATTGTTTGATTATGTGCTTTAGTAGACTACAAATGTGAGAAAAAAATCCAACCAATAGCTCAAATGGTAGACCCTAGAACCATGTATGTTTATGTTTAGTAGTAATCAAGACAATAAAACATTTTTGAGGCCTTCAAGGGAAAAAATGTGAAAATTATAAGACTTGGCCTTGTTTTTGTTGTAGAGAAAATATGTTCACAATAGCTTTGTGAGTATAAAGAAACATGGCATCATATTCTTTTACTTGTGGATGTTTTTTTATCTTTTAAGAAGGACAAATCCAACACAAGGTCATTTATTATCATATCATCATATAGTTTTAGTTGTAAATCATTGTAAAAGGTATCTTTGTATTTTAATGCCTCTCTCCTTATACATAATATTTTAAGCATGGGATAAAATCAAAATTGTGTAAAGAGTTCAGGTTTGCATTATGTTATTAAAGTAAAATGATGATTGTATTCAGAGAATTGGTTTTTGAAATGTACTCATTTTTTTCTTATTTAGTTGTAGCATTAATGATTCGAGTATTCAAGTATATCCAAGGCATCAATGATGGGTTTAGGTAAAAATACAAATGCTCTGAAGTTGTGTTTGGTAAATTAAAGGGTCAATGCATTCAAATTGACTTCCATGTTGAGTTATATGGTTGTTTACCTTAAAATTCTTACATACCAATCCATTCTTGCATACTATCGAGGTTTAGAGTTGTTCACCAATGATTTAAAACTTGTATTAATACCATGGATTAGCAATAGCACTTATATTAAATACTGGGAAATAGTTCCCATCAGTAAAACTATATTATTTCACATATATAAGGGTGTTGTTACTACCACCCTATCCTATGTGTGTGTGTGTGTGTGTGTGTGTCAAAATGTTTGTGTGTTCACTCAGCAAAGTCACCATCATGCCTATAATGTAAACATACAGAAGATCATCTTTAGTTGAATTTTAATAAGTTAATGTAACAATCTTATTAAAAAACATTCCAATCATGAAGGAAAATTTCACTATGTGTTAGCAGGTGTCTCCCTGCTCATTCCTTCAAGGGTGTGAGTTAAGAGTTCTTGTAGAGATCCTTGGGTCAACCATGTATACTTTCATTATATGGATGATAAATGGCCAAATAGCTTTGGCCATTAGTTATTTCACGTGGATAAAACATCTGCTCATATGAGGCAGTATTGCATTTTGGTATCTATTTCTTTTTATATATGGATCTATTACACCTACAATATCTACTCGGCATACTGAGTTCTTTTTTAATCTAGTGGCCCCAGTCCTATGTACCGGTTCATTACACTTATTATTTTTATCTCCATTCTAGTTCCTTACTTCACATACACAACTTTGGAAAGAAGGTTCTTTCCTTCATATCACAACCTTATTCAATGGGAAAGGAATGAAGGTACATATGAATACCCAATGCTACATAAGATTCCAATGTGTAGGAATCATAGTGGTTCTATATCAAGAGTTGAAGCTATCATTCATCACTTTAAGAAAAAAAATCATCATCGCCACAATGGGGACAAAGTAAGGGGTTTTCATAATGGCTTATAATAGGCACTTATAAAACATTTTTTGGAATATGTCTAATTATTGGTTGATTACGTGCTTTAGTAGACTACAAAGGTGCACACAAACTCCAACCAATAGCTCAAATGGTAGACCCTAGAACCATGTATGTTTATGTTGGAGTAGTAATCAAGACAATAAAACACTTTTGAGGCCTTCAAGGGAAAACTATAAGACTTGGCCTTGCTTTTGTTCTAGTGTAAGTGTTTTCTGGATAGAAAGAAACATGGCAATATATTCTTTGACTTGTGGATGTTTTTTGATATTCCAGCAAGGATGACTCCAATACACGGTCATTTGTTATCAGATCACCATATTATTTTACTTGTAAATCATTGTATTTTAATGCCTCTCTCATTGTAGATATGATTTGAGAATGGGATAAAATCAAAATTGTGTAAAGATTTCATGCTTGAATTCTATTATTCATGTGAAACAATGACTATATTCAGGGAATTGGTAATTGAAATGTACTCATAGTTGTCATAATAATGATTCCACTATTAAGGTATATCCAAGGCACGAAAGATGGGTTTAGATTAAAAGACAAATATTTTGAAGGTGTCTTCGGTAACTTAAAGTGTCAATGCATTCAAATTGACTTGTATGTTGAGTTCCCTCGTTGGTTATTTTAAAATTGTTGTAGCAGTGCATTGTTGCATACTGTTAAGGTTCAAATTTTTTCACCTACGATTGAGAACTTGTATTAATACCATGGATCAACAATAGCACATATATAAATACTAGAGTACCCATGAGTAAAACCATATTCTTTCACATATATAATGGCATTGTCACTATCATCGTGTCCTTTATATGTACATGTGTTGGAATGTTTGTGTGTTGACTCAACAAAGTCACCATCATGACTATAAGGTAAACTCAAAGAAGAGAATAAAAGCATAACTTGAAAGATCATGTTGAGGTGCATGTTTAAAAAACTTCTCGTATTGTGAATATACATAAAGACGAGCATTACTATTATATGGAAAGTTTGTGAAATAAAAAATGGTATTATATTTCATTTTAATGTTTTGCTTTGTAGCTTATTAAAATCCTAATTTCATTGAACTTGGACAAATATTAGTTTAAGAGAACATGAATTTATTATGAATATCAATTTCCAATATTTGATGTATCGGTTTCTTATAATTTCTATATTGGTCTCCAATTGTTGTGGTTTCAGTTTCCAATACGGTCGATGTCGGTTTTTAAAAATGGATATATCAGTTTCCTAATAGGGTTGTGCCCATAATTTAAGGGGAGCAAGAGAAGGTGTCGTCTCCCTTTCGTTCTTATGAAGAGGAGGATCCTCAAGTCACTAACCTATAATGTTCCATTAGTATGCTAGGATGCATGAGTTAGGTGGGAATAATAGGAATTGAACGATCGATCCAAAGGAGAGTTTTAAAAATATCGTAGCACGACCATGACTACAACCATCGTGATTATTGTTCTTCTTACAAGCCCCTTTCCACCACCCATGTTTTGGAATAGAAGGAGTCACTTCTCTTTCTCACGCTTGAATTGTCATTTTCATCCTCGAGATGGAGAGGAACACTGGCCCCCGAGATTGAGACCAGCAGGCATGTTTATAAAAAGAAATTGAAATGTTTTTTTTTTGTAATTTTGTTAAGATGTTTGTAAATCATGTATATGTTGTAGAAAGTGGCCATAGAATTTAAGCAAAAATGTTGGAGATTAAATTATATCTCCATGTTGTGTATTCGTATTGATATGCATTTCACCTACTATTAGCAAATTACACATGCAAGTAAATTTTAGATCCGTGCAACTCTAGGAATTCAGAGGAGGTATAATTGACAAGATGTCTCAAGAGTACTTTGAAAAATAAATAAAACACTATTAACTCAACAACCAGTGGCAATCTCACCTTGGTCCTTTTTTCCCAAACAATAACATTTCTTACATTCAGAATAAAGACATTTTTAATTTAAAAAACCCACTGGTAGTCTCACCTCGGTCTTGGGTATTCTCAAAGCACAACATTCCCTTTCCATTTATACAACAGTGAATACAAGGGGCGATTAATTGTTAGGAACCCATGTCAATCCCTCTCTTTACTATGTTAGTATATTGTTGTTGGATGCATATGCTTTGTAAGTCGTCCCATAGTAATTATTGATCCATAGTTTGTGTTATTGTTGTGAGGCGCACATGCTTTGTAAGCCGCCTGTAGTATTTGTTGATCCATAGTTTACATTGGCCCATGGTTTTGACCCATAGTATTGGCGCCCATAGTTTATATTGGCCCATGNAGAGGTATTAATTCAATGGCACGGAATGTAGCCCGAGGATGCTACGTGGGAACCACTCCTTCAGATTCAGCGACAATTTCTACATCTAAAGCTTTGAGGACAAAGCTTTTTCGAAGGGGGAGGGGATGTTAGGAACCCATGTCAATCCTTCTCTTTACTATGTTAGTATATTGTTTTTGGATGCATATGCTTTGTAAGTCGTCCCATAGTAATTGTTGATCCATAGCTTGTGTTATTGTTGTGAGGTGCATATGCTTTGTAAGCCGCCTGTAGTATTTGTTGATCCATAGTTTATATTGGCCCATGGTTTCGACCCATAGTATTGGTGCCCATAGTTTATATTGGCCCATGCTTTTGACCCATGGTATTGGCGCCTATTTTTAGTATATAAGTGTGTGTTGAGGCCAAGGAAGGCACCGTGAAGTTACTTTGTATTGAGCTTGCTCAAAGGAGGTTGCCCCCTCGAAGTGGCTTGCGATTAATATAAAAGTGATTTTGAGTTCTGCTGCTATATTATTTGTTTTGATTTCTTGTTTGCTGCAGGGTCCTCACAAACACCAAAAATTCATGGCTTTGTTCCCCCACTCATTGGGAAACACTAAACAACAAAATTCCCCACTGTGGGCATGTGGAAACAACACCAAAACGCTCAGAAAAGATCCCAACCACTAGAATTTAACAAAAACACTTCACAGCCATGGTAAAAATGCATGAAACTGCAAAATTGTGAGTGGCAAATGCACCAGAAGCTCCAAAAACGCGAGGAAAACTAGCGCAATCCTTGGCATTACAAAATCAACCTCCCATCCATGGGAAATTGAATCCAAGAACCAACAATGTGGAAGGAAAACACACACAGGAAGTTATGGGTGCCTGAGAGAGCTCACGTGAAGGAAACATGATGAGGAAAACATCCCAACATGAAAGCATGGTAGAATGGCATACGTTTTTGGGTTTTTGCTTGCCTAAGGAGTCAAAACACGTTTCCCAAAAACTGATGGCTTCTACAATTCGAATTTGGGTTGTCATACCTTGTCCATCCCATGCAATAACCAATCAACCAACTTCTGGCAGTAATAAATGATTGGGTGAATAAGACAAGAAAGGTAGTTGGAATTTTTTATGGATTCTCCCTTTGACATTTGGCTTTTCTCCACTGGCCCCAAAGGTTAAATATTCCCGCCCCTTCCCCCTTATCCTTAGGAAATCATGCCCCTTCTCATTATTGTTGCATTGACATAGCTGGATGTGGGGTTTTAATTAATTGCATATTTACGTGATGATTTAAAATCATAACGTGCCTAGCTAGCACAAAATACCATCGGCACCGATTTAATTGCCGAAACATAAAATGATAATCCATGGTGGGGATTTTTACTTTGGTTCCACACCATGATTAATTACCATATATACATCATATACATTTAATGCAAACGAGGTCAAAACTGGGGTGTTACACCTTGTGACTTGCATTTAGTCATGAATAAACTCATTCTCTGGGTTGGTTCATGCACTTTCTTCTCTGTCTTTACTAAAACTCTCTTCAGCATAATATATTCTCCTTCCTTAGGAGGATTATTCAACTATTCTTCTTCACTAGACTCCTCATGAACCTCAGTAATGTTTGCATTCCCCTGAGTTGCAGGTTTATTCCTTGGGAACTCCCATGGCATGAGCCCAATTTATCCACATTTATAGCACTATCACTTATCTATTTTTTCCTCTTCATCTTCCTCCTCTGAATCATCCTCTTTGGGTTACTTGGACACTAGAACCTTCTGCCTCATCTTTAGGAGTCCTACCTCCTCTATTTGGAAATCCTTTCCCTCTTGTTGTATTTCTCCCTCTGCTCTTTTGGTTCTGCTTTCTTAGCATCTTTTCTTCTACCCTTGAGGCTTCCTGATAAGCATCTTCAATGGTTTTCAAATTCAACGAGCTGATTTCATCTTGTATCTCATATCTCAGTCCATTTATATATCTAGCTACTCTTTCTACGTCCCCTTGTGTATGTCCAACTCTAATACTCATCTTAAAGAAATCTTGTGTATATTCTTTAACAGTTATACCCTTTTGTCTAAGATTTTGTAGCTTTCTAATGAGAGTCAACTGATAATCCTTAGGGTTAAATTGAATTTTAATTTTATATAACAATTTATCCCAAGATTTGATTTCGGGCTTACCTCTTCTTTCTCTTTGGATCTGAAGTTCATACAACCCTATAGTTGCATTTCCTTTCAGTGTGGTCGCTACACACCTCGCCTTATTTTTATCTTCAATTTCTTCAAAGTAAAAATACTTGTTTAAAGCATTGATCCAATCCATGAGTTCTTCAACATTAATATTACCTTCATACATAGGGACTTCAACTCTAGGTCTATTACTATCCTGCATCAACATATTCAATACTTTTACTTCCTCAACAACCTCCTCTCACTCGTCTTCATAGGATTCTTCTTCATCACTGTTGTTTGTATTCTCTAAATTTTATTTCTCCATAGCTTCCATCCTAACTTGGAGTTGTCTTAATTCCCTTTGTGTTTCTGTCTCCCCAGCTTGTCTTCCTAGACCACGTCCTACAGGGTCTCCATGTATTCGCCCTTGTCTTGGCAGCATCTTTAGCCTGCTCTGATACCAAAATTGATGGCAGGTGAAAGCTAGCAGACCTAAATTTCTCTTCTTTAGACTAAAATGCTGATTGAATTATCCTTCTACAAGCATGAGTCCACAACTCTACTCCCACAATCAATGTTTCGCAAGCTTGGATTCTCCTGCAACCAAATTTTCGTAAGCTTGCGTTTCTGCAAGTCAATCTCCACAATTGAGTTCTTCCGCAATTCTCTTTCTGCAAGCTTGAGTTTCCACAAACTTGAGTTTCCGCAAGCTTGAGTTTCCACAACTCAATCTCTGCAATTGATTTATTCTGCACCCGTCTTTCTGTAAGACCCTTTTCGCAATTGTGGATTGTGGATTGTGGATACACCTTCCACTTTTCCACAATGGGCTTCCACAATTTTCTTCTTGCAACATTATTTTCCGCAATTATTTTGAGATGTTGATTCCATGTGGGATCCTTCCTGACCGTCGATCTCAAATCAGATGCGGATCTCACCTTAACATTATGGATATTCACTTTTCTCTTGTGGAATTTATCCACAACCACATATCTGCTGAAATTCGTAGGCTTCAATTCATACTGTAACAGTCGAATTGATTCATAAGCAATTTATATTTTGTGCAATTTTATACATCTCCACCTTCAGAAATCATTTAAACATTACTGAAAATTCATTCACACAAATAAATAAGCATACATCTGGTTATTGGAAAGAAGACATCGGATAGTCACATATATGCAGAGTGTTAAGACTTTGTTCTTCATTTCATTAACCACTGTTACATATACTATATCTTTCTTGCTCACTCTTTCACACTTCTCTTCCTATTCCTCTTCTATTCCTATATATCTCTGATTATTACAATTGATTCTTAATATAGAATTTTACCAAACTTGACAGATCCGCAACATGAGTATATGAACTCCTAAGAAAGTAAATTTGTAACTAATCTATCCCAATCAACCTCTTACAAGATTCGAGGGAATTTGTGGAAAATTGTCCTTATTACATTCAAACCATCCCTATCTATAAAATAGATTACAAAAATTGACAACCAACCCTATCTTCTAGAAAAGTTACATGGAAGCATAAAAATAGCATTGATTGCTTATTCCACAAACATAGAATTTTGACTAGATGCTCCTATATGATTATCCCGCCAAGAAATGGACTCATGGTTAACAATTAAATATCAAATTTGTTCCATGAGGTTTCTTACTTTACACATGCTTTCTTCCACAAAGAAGGCTATAAATTCATTCAATCACAACAAATTGGGGATTTGAGTTAGACAACTATTACCAAATATTACAAGCATAAAATTGAACTCATGTATTTCTCTTTGGTATTCGTAATAGATATTTGTTTGGTGAATTTATATTCCTCGTGTATCCCTACTTCATTTATATTCTCATTGGTCATTACCTCATGAGGGTCTCATGCATATAGTCCTAGAATGTACTTTAGGAGGAATTGCATACGAGAATCAAATGGATTTAATTATCATGCCCATTATGATCCAATATGATTGGTTCATCTTATAAATTTGTGATAATTTCCATATAGTCGAGAGTGGTTAAAGATTCAATAAGGAGGAGGTTAAAGTAGTGAAGAGAAACCTTTCAAAAGAATAGACACTGTTTAGAGTGGAAGTTGAAATTCCAAATAGTTAATTGGAAGTCCAAGATGCTCCACCATACAAAGCAGAGGTTGAAAATCAAAATAAAAAGTTGGAACAAACCGAGGAAAATAAAAATGAAAAAAAAAAAAATATTTAGAACCTCGAATCTAAAAAATATATTGGCATTGAAGAAAGAAAATAGTTTTGAGCATTTCAAGGATTAGTACAGGGTTTTCAAAGTGACATTAGATAATGTCGAAATATTCATTCTAATAGAAACCCATCATCTTGAGTTGTCCTTATACGAGGCTTATGTCATCCATTTCAATAGTGTCATGTCTATTTAATTCAATTTTAATGATATCCTTGTTTAGGATTTGAACTGCTTCTCTTTGATTGATATTGAATATTTTTTAAACATTGATAGGTGTTCCTATTTTGGAATTGGATGGACAGTGAAATATTGGATCATAGGAATATGCCCAATAGTTGTGTCCCATTTTAATCCCCATTGATACAAAAATGGATTTGTGCAATTATTAACTAATAAACATATTCAACATTTGAATAATAGTGAACAAGTTCAAATCTTGAATAAGGATATCAGTCCAGTTGATTTTAGTAGATAGATCACCTTCGAAAAGAGTGATAGATACCTCGTGCAAGGAAAAATCTTGATGGTGTCACATCCTTGCCCATCAATTTGACCAATGGAGGAAACATGAAATATTAAGGGGGTACTAAATTTCACCCCCATGGACACTTTATGAAATTCGCAAACATCTAAATCTATGCGCAGATGCATAATATAAAAATACACAATGGAAAATAAATTCATTCTACACACACAACATGCATATACCAACATATTCATCACATACAAAATAATAATAATCATGCACATTCAAGACACAACAATAAATTAACAAGTAAACACTTCTATTTCAATGAAGTTTCCTTGGAAACTAGTTATGGAAGATCAATGTTCCACCCAACCATATGCACTCTGTCTAACTCTTTATCTCTTTTCTGAGAGGCCACCCCCAATATGGGCTATGTATCCACTAAGGAGGAACTACACAGGCTCACTCACAACCATAGACACACACTCATACTAAGCCAACACCCAACTAGGTTGATCAAGCATGCAAATAGATAAAGAAGAATTATAATCTAGTGATATCAACCACAGACTTACAAGCATCTCAATTGGATTCATCCATCCTTGGCACCCACATTATCTACCACACCCAACACAAGGAAGGTTCCCTTCTTTGTTGCATTGTCCCTCGGGAACTGCTTCCCTCTAGCGCCATTTAGGGTTGGCATAGAAAGGTCCAAGCTACTAAACCTTTAGAGATTTATTTCCATGACTGAGTTTATTAATCTATTTAAACCTATGGTCTCTCTTTAACTTTAAATTTCTCCTTAATTTTTGAATCTTGGACACATTAATTTTCAGTGACAAAATTTAATTTCTAGACTTCCAAATCTGGGTCTTCCAATGGATTTTTGGGCTTTTGACACTCTATGATTCACCCTAGGCTTAATATCTATGGATTCCCCACGATATTTCAATGCCCACATGAATTTCTGGGCATCCTTGACACTGTAAAACATGGTTTTTTCTTTCACAACCAGGAATGCATAACTTGTTGAAAATCACCCCCCAATTTCTCAACAATGGAACATGAATGAAGGGAAAAGAACCCCCATGAAGGAAATTGACCTTTGGGTAGCAAAATATGAGCCCATACTCAACCATATGAATTTATGGATTTGACCCATGCTCCATTAAATCCGTGAGATGATATTTTAGCAATTTTCTTACAATAGGATTAAAGATTAGCAAGAAAGTCCACTTGGGTGGTTGCTCACCATTTATGGCACGAAAATTTTATCACCCTTTTCAAAATTCGCTTGTATATTGAATATGATTAGTTAGGATTTGGAATTGTTATCTTTGATTGATGTTCAATATGTTTATTAACATCGATATTTGTTCCTATTTTGGAATTTGATGGAGGGTGCAATATTGTATAATGGGAATATACCCAATAGTTGTGTCCTAGAGTGATATATGCCTCATGCAAGGACAACTCTTAATGGTTTCATGTCCCCTCCCATCAATCCAACCAATGGAGGGAACATTAAGCCTTGTATGGGGTACTCAATTTCACCCCCACGACAACTTTATGAAGTTCATAAACATCTAAATGTGTATGTAGATGCATAATAAAAATATACCGTGGAAAATAAATTCATTCCACACACACAACATGCACATACAAACATATTCATCACATGCATAATAATAATAATAATCATGCACATCTAAAACACAATAGTAGCAAACAAGTAAACACTTATCTTTCGTTGAAGTTTCCCCAACAACTAACTATGGAAGTGTGAAGAACCTCCTACAATAAAAAATGAGAATACACGATATAATAGAAATAATGGAGCACATAAGAGATTTTATTGATTGCGGGCCACTTCAAGGGGGAAACCTCCTTAAGATCAATACAAAATAACTGTTGGATGCATTCGACATTAGCCTCAACACATACTTATATACTAAGTCTAATCTAAACAACTATTACTCCCCATAAATGTGGGATAATGCAACATATTAACTAGATGACTTAACAACTATTACTTACTCCCCATGAATGCGGGATAATACAACATACTAACGGGATGACTTACAAAGCATATGCATCCAACAAAATATACTAACAAAATAAAGAGGAGGGTTGACACGGGTTCTTAACATCCTATCTCTCTTAGAAAATATTTGTCCTCAAAGCTTTAGATGTGTAAACTATTGCTGAATATGAAGGAGCAATTCCCATGTAGAATCCTCTGGTTGCATGCTGTGCCATTGAATTAAGACCTTTGTGATGGACCGAGAGAAAAGTTGACGAGTGCACTTATTGAGAATGGCCTTTGGTTCCAAAATGATGGATCCTTCCTTATCCAGTTCTCGTAAAATAGTTTGTGCTCTTATGTTGGTGCCAATCACTTTCTTGAAACAAGAGACATGAAATACTGGGTGAATGCGAGAAGAAGGAGGGAGTTCCAATTTATAGGCAACAGACCCAATATTTTGAAGAACATTATATGGCCCATAGAACTTTGGAGCCATATTCTAATTCCCTTTGAGTTTCAGGGAGGATTGCTTGTAAGGCTGCAGATGAAGAAAAACCATATCACCGACTTGAAAGGTGCGCTCATAATGGTGTTGATCGGCCTGTTGTTTCATGTGATTTCTTTCTAGGTGAAGATTGTCTTGCGGAATGTGAAGAATCTGATCTCGGTTTCAATGAACCATGTTGACTACCTGAACTAGTGAACTGTTGGGGGTGTATGGAAGGAGAACTGGTGGTGCCTAACCATAAACTTCTTCATATGGAGTCATTTTAGATGCAGTTTGGTAGGAAGTATTGTACCCAAATAAAAACAAGAGTTTTGGTGGGGGTTTTAATAACTTTCCCCAAAATTCCTGAGAATTGGACTTTTGGGGGGGTGCTTTAAAAACCTCCCCCAAAAGTTCAATTCTCATGACTTTTGGTGGGGGTTTTAAGAACCACCCCCAAAAGTTCAATTCTCGGAACTTTTTTTCGAGGGGTGTTTAAGAACCTCCCCCAATGGCCTATGAAAACTTTTAGGGGCATGGGGGGGTTAGAAAAACCACCGCAAGGTAAAAATGCCTTGAAAATGTCTTTAGGGGGGTCTTTAAAAAAACCCCTCGAAAAGTCATGAGAGTTAAACTTTTGGGTGCGGTTTTAAATCAACTGCCCCCAAAAGTCTAATTCTCATGACTTGTGGGGGTGGTTTTAAAACAACCACCCCCAAAAGTTTAATTCTCATGACTTTCATTGGGGGGGGGGGCTTTAAAACAACTACCCCAAAAAGTCTAATTCTCATGACATTTTTGGGGGGNTTTTTTGGGGGCGGGGTTTCAAAAAACTGCCCCAAAAGGGTATTTTGTTGTAGTGCTATTTGGCTCTCCTAATTTTTATCTCAAAAATCCTTTCTTATAATTTTATATCACACCCCCTAATTTTGTTTCAACTTTTTTATCATATTAAACTGTCTATTTATCATTTTCTTAACAATTTTATCCTTACTACCCGGATGCGGGTGCCACACATCCAGATGAAGGCGTTAATGGCCTCGAGCTATTGGATTATAGGGTGGCACCTCGCATTAAGGGCCCTTGTTACCCCCCCAATGTACAATTAATGTGCATTGAAGGAAAGGACACATACATTCTAGCCAACGTGGAAGTAAGGTCTCGACAATCAATCACCTCGTCCGGAGATGGGCAGTCAGTCACGTCGAGGGATTGAAGATACATTTATATGTCTCATCATTTGTTGGAAGGGTTATCGTTGCTTTAAATCTCCTTTAATGGATTCTGTGTTTACTCGTGCTATCGGTTGGCTTATGTCTCTTGCAAGGGAAGTCTCTTGGATTAATCTTATGTTCATTTGTTCATCTATGACTTACTACAACTCCTCCCGGTTCAGCTCCGATCTTCCCTGCTGGTCTCTTCCATGACCTAGCTCTTACCTGCACCATTATCCTTGGCCTCTATCTCAGGATAATTGTAGTGTCTCTTCCCAGCTTGATATTGGTCCGTCCACGTAGTTTTCTTAGCACACCAGTTCTTGTCTACTCCATCATCTGATACTGAGGTCGAGAGCTAGTACAAGATCCATCAAAAAGATGATTCATAGATATACCATGTCCTGTAAATGCACCACCCCTCTTTGGGATAGAAGTGGCAGAGGTCATGCTCAATGGGGCTCGAGTCTAAGGCATGAAGATGGGTATGACATGGGTGCTTCCATGTCGGTGCGTACACTGATAGATGAGTGGGAAGCCCATTTGGTTACATAACACTTGGCTAGAGGTATCGGGGGCGGACATCTCAACCATTATTGGAATTTCAAGAACATGATGGGCTCCTTGATGGAAGAAATGATTAGTACTTGGAATTACAGTCGCAGTTTGTTTCTTTAGGCTAAAATTAGGTTGATTGAACTTGATACTCAACTCAATAAGTGGGATCCGACTTCAACGTGGAAATGCTTTGCATTGGGTATCTGCACATCAAGAAATAATGAAGGGGGCAGTGGCAGTGTTACAGGGGATGCTATGGTATCTTTAGACAGAAGCTCGATCCTAGAAATTCCCATCATGTTGACTGTACTGTTTCCAGTACCTTCCACCATCACACAACTGAGCAACAAGCATGTCCATGATATTGAGGTACCAATTTGCAAATTCTCTCCTCTTCATGTTAAGTAGCTAGAAAATATGAATGATGAATATTTCCAAGGGGGTTTCCCTATCATTGAGGAAAACCATGAACTTTAAGTTTGGTGTTGTTGAAGAACCCGTAGCCTAGCTTGCCTACCTATGTTCGACGTGCTAAGTTCTGTTACATTGTTTTTTTTTAGTTTAATTTTAGAATACTGTATAAATTTTCTATGAAACTTATCAGTGTTTTGAAGTCTAGTACTCGGCCCCCATCTTCTGTATGGGTTTTTGTGCCATAATCTTTAAAGGAAAAAGACATGCATATAGTTTTGACTAGCTTGGGTGATGGGTTTTAGACCACCCCACCACTATGTCTGAGATGTATCTTTGAATGTAATTTTTTTAACTGATTAATACAAATGCAGACTTGCAAAAGAAAAAATCATTACTTTATTTTATATATATATATATATATATATTCTTAATTTCTATATTATTTTATTTACTGCATTTTAAAATATTTACATTTTTTTTCTAGGATTAAGCATCTTATCTTAACCCATTCTTATATCCCTTTTAATATTAACCTCCATAATTTTCTTTGGTTGATTTCAACCCATTTTTTTAATATGTTGCATGAAACTGTTGACCTTACCCAATGCCACCATGAAAACCTTGTAATTATCCCTAAAATGACCAAGGCCCTTTTCTTCCTTCAAATCTAATATATTTTTTTCAAGGTTATAATTTTTTTTTTGCTTCCTTTGTCATTTCTATTTATCATACCTTGTTCCACCTTTTTATTTAAATTTTTTATCATTGTTTTTTGGTGGAATAACATCTTGGAATTGCAATAATAATTTTAAAATCTATATTTCCATTATAAACAGGGCCTCCACTTTTCAAAGGTTTCTCTAGCCCCTAGTGACTTCCTGCTTGTCGAATCTTTGAGGACTCTAGATTGCATGGAAAAAATTGACAATTGATTGGATGGATCAATCATATTTAGTTTGAACAGGAAATATGATCATACTCATTTAAATCCCTTATATAATTGCTTTGAAACTGCACTAAGACTATATGCATGGGGACCTCATGAGGTAATTACCAATGAGAATATAATTGCACTAGGAATCCAAGAGGAATTTAGCTTCCACTAATGAAGATAATAATCAACAATTGATTGGATAATCATATTCACTTTGAATGGGCATGCTAATTGGATCAAGTTTTTTCCTTCATAAAAAGTCTTTAACAATTGCACTAGGAATATATGCATGAGGCTCTCATGAGATAATGACCAACATGAATATAACTGCACTAGTCCCTACAAGAGGAATATAACTTCAAAGAACAAAGATCTATTATGGATACCAAAGGGAAATATATGAGTTTCAATATTTATGCTTCGTGTACTTGGTAATGATTGCCGAATGAAAATATCCAATTTTATTGGGATTGAATGAATTTATATCCTTTGTTGTGGATGAAAGCATGCATAAATTAAGAAGACTACTGAAAACAACTTCAATATTTAAATGAAGACCATGGCTTCATTTCTTGGAATCCTAAAATTTTTTACTAGGTTCCTTCCAATGCCAAAATATTAATTTAAATGTATTCAATAAAATGGTTTTGTTTAAGTAAATGAATTTGTTTTCATGGTTAGCACTAGAAAATCCTAATTAGTGGTAGATTGAAAATGTTGATAGGTATTACCGCTCAACTTGAATATAATACCCTCAATCCAATTACAAATTGGACGATCACAACTATATGCATTCTCTATCCACCACTTATGTGGATGTGCTACTTAATTAAAAATCAAACAACTATGCGGTTAGGTGGTGGATATTAAAAGGGGACATGATGATTGGTCACTACCCCATAGACCAATCTTTCATCCATATCCAAAATAAGAAGGCCTATTATAGTTAATAAGACCACCTAATATTTTGATAAGCAAATGGTTGTCTTAAAGTTTAATAATGGTGGTGATCTATTGGGAGATGCTAGGAGGAAGATAGATATCCCTTTTTTTTTGTCTCCGAGGGGCTATATTTAGAGTCTCTGCTTTATAAAATGGGTACTCACGGTAAATTTGAAAAGTGTATCCATGGAATTACTTGTAAGTATATGTTTGATTGATTACTTGTTAGGGTGAGGAATCAACCTAGTTTTTCTCCATTTACAGGAACAAATAAACAAACAAAATCGAATGTCAGTGGGGTTGTATTTAGTTTTCATTTGATTCATAGAAGTAATAACATGAAGTACATAATTATTGGAATTTTAGGACAACCATCTTCAAAGTGATACATAGATGGAATGCATGTAATTTAATGTTTTTAAATAAGTTATAATGTGGATGTTGGTCCTAATCTACCTTGTGCAATCATGAAATGATGAGACGATCCATATCGAGATCAAAAGCTAATGTAGGTATGATTCTAGCTACTACTTGGCCATGGATCCATTTGACATAGTAGATAGGTATAAGCACATAGGAGTTGATAACAACATGAATTAAAGGTTTTTGCAACTAGCAAGTCCCAAAGCATTGGGATTATATCAGATGATTCAATGAGACTTCACATTTATTTTATATTTGAAGCTTCCCTAGTATATATTCCTTTAGGGAATTTATATTCCTCTTGTATCTGTATTGCATTTATATTCTCGTTGGTCATTACCTCATGAGGGTCTGGTGATTATATCTCATGCGAATTTGTAAAGGAATTGCATAAGTGAATGAAATGGATATATTCATCATTCCCATTCAAATTGAATATGATCAATACTTCATCCTATAATTTGAATATTTTTTCCATGTAGTCCATGTTTAATTTTGTGAAGTTGGATCCTTAGGCCTGGATGAAATAAAATGTGAAATAAGATTGCAGAAGAGAGGGAAGCAATACAATAAACTTTGATCAACAATTCATTGAAAATTAAACACACATGAGACCAATAATTGGAAGAATTACATTACAACCATTAAATAGTAAATTGTATGTAATACAATGGTGTTACAAATAGGAGAATTCGAATGCCTAATATAGGATTCAAATATACCAAGCTGGACTAACTCTGGAGCTAACTTGGTGTGGGAAATTTACCACTAGATCTCACTAATGCAACTCCAGATCATTGAATCAATTCACAACTAGTTAATTGATGTAGGTAGGTGAGAAAATGTGTCTTACCTCCCTTAAATCATGCAAACTAATGCTATGATGACTGAGAGTGAACTAACTGATGGGAATCATATCATAACTAAACATAATTGAACACCGACTAGGGTCAACTGCTGTAGACTGTTGGTGGCACTCAGAGTGGGTTCCTAAATTATAGGGATTGATCCCTGAAGCTCCTAAACTCATGTAGAAATGAGCATTGATTGGTAGGTGACCCTCAGGTGAGTCCCCCATGCACTAGTGAAGTGGTAATAACCTCCTAAGATAGGAGAATAGAAATATACTATGGTGGTTAAGGGAGGATTAATTAATAATACTAACACCCCCCCTTAATCCTAACTTGGACAGCCTGGTCCTTGGAAACTAAGACCAAAGGTAACCCATACAATCTAAATCCAAAAAATGCCTGCTTAACAAACCAAGGAAATAGGGAAAACCTCATGGGAAACCCCTCACCCTAAAATAAGCAGGAAAAACTAGGATCAAACTTTCATTCTAAGAGAATAAATTTCTTCTTGAGTAAAAACTTGTGAAAATATTTCTGCAATCTGCATCTCTATGGAGAAGTAATGCAATGTGATGGTTATTGTGTGCACTAGTTTCTTGGTATTGTGCATGTGAACCTCTCCACCTTCTTCCAATCTGATGGCATATATGAGAAGAAATTTTGCCTTTGTCCGTCATTTATGGAGGAAGAGTGTGTCGCGTACCCATGCCCCAATTTTCATGTGGAATTAAAAATTTTCTTAAAGAACCTTTGTCCTTATTTAAATCACTGAGCATGGCCATGAATACAAGGCTTCAATATCCCTGATCTGGATATAAAATCCATTGTTGAAATCCAGCGCAAGATTAATGGCTGAAAATCAATCCATGAAATCAATGGAAAATCTTGTATTGCAGAATTAGGGAAATGCAAAATGCGATCCCGCATTCCGCATCCTGCATCTTGCATGCCACATTCAGAGAGGAAATTACAGAAGCCAAGATTTGTAAAAATGCATTTCTGCATCCCGCAACCCGCAATCCCGCATCCTGCATGCAGAAAGGAATTTGTGGAAAGGAAATCACGAAAGTCGATATCTGCGAAACTGCAATCCCACATTTCGCATCCCAAAATTCCACAAATTGCAGAAAGGAATATTTTTAGTAGGAATTCAACTTTTTTCACTAAGTCTTGGATCGATTCGGCCATTCAGGCCATCATCGCTTCGATCATCTGATTTCCATAACTTAACTGAAAAATGCATTGAAAGAAACATACATAGATGCATACAATTACTATCATACAACTGAAGAAATTCATCAATTCAATACATTAACATGTTCATCATATTTCCTTGATCAAATACAAATGTAGAGAAATATAAATGCATAGAAATACAACTACAAGGATTAATCATAGACAAGAACACTTATCTTGAAGAAGTTTACTCCGCAACCAACTATGTCGCTACAACGTTCCACCCAACCATAGGCCGATGTGCTCATCAATATCTCAGCAGCACTACCACCCTCAAGCTGGTCATGATTTCCCCAAGGAATAAGGAACACTGGTAGACTCACATGTAGCCAAGTGTTCAACAAAAATCATCCAAGCCAACGTAGTTGGGTTTATCAGGTTGTAAGCAACAAGCCAATATACACAGTCAGGACTAGCCAAGCCAGCTAACATATGGGTTTATCAAGATGTCCAGCCAAGGATCACACACAAGCATAAACATGACAAGACACATCCAATCCAACAGATGGGTTTATCAGGCTATACATCTAAGCCATCTCATTGTTGGGTTTATCAGGCTATACATCTAAGCCATCTCATTGTTGGGTTTATCAGGCTATACATCTAAGCCATCTCATTGTTGGGTTTATCATGCTACACACAGTCAAGATAACGCTTACTTAAAATATCATCCAAGCCAATAGATGGGTTTATCAGCCTATATAGTCAAGCCATCATGCTGGGTTTATCAGGCTACACACAGTCAAGACACATCCAAGCCAATGGATGGGTTTATCAGGATCCAGGGAGATGAAAAGGTTGAATGCTAAGCTAGTGAGCTCAACCATTGAGCTATGGACACCTACACCAAATCTATCCTGGTTTCTAAAACATATGCACACCGAACACAAGTAAGCATCCCCTTCTCTGCTACACAGTCCCTCAGAATATGCCTTCCCTCTTCAGTGCTATTCCGGGTGGCAAAGAAGAAATCCAGCCCCTAGATCTATCTGTGAGGTCCCTTCTCACACTAGTTTTATCAAGCTAGTTCAGACTCCCCTTCAACTCCCAATTAGTTCAAACTAAAACAACAGAGGCATACACAGTAGGCTACGAAGTTCACCCAGAAATCATAACTTCCATCTAAAAATTCACTCTTTCATCGAAAATGGATTTATGGGCATGCACCAAATAGGAAACCACTAGATTTGTGAAGGATAAACGCACAATAAGTTTTGCTACGTGAGCTTCCACAAGAACGAAGGATAAAAAACCAGACATCCAGACTGTTTTTCCCCAAAATGTGAGGGGAGACTAAAAAAATGTTTTTGCATGAGGAAAAAGAATACATTTTTTGGGTGTTTTCTTTCCCATGAATTCAAAATGCATCCTTCAAAAATGGGTGCTCTGCATTCTTCCTATTCCCATATTCTTCCTATTCCTAGGAAATAACACATTCTTCCTATTCCTAGGAAATAACTCCTCAACCAAATTCTGGCAGAAATTAATGGTTAAGGAAGGAGATAAGAAATGGGTAGTTGACAGTTTTGATGGTTTTCCATTAACACATGGCATTCCCCAAAGACTTCGGTTAACATTCCCCCACACCTTATCCTTAGGAAAAAGCATGCCCTCGTCTCATTATTTGTTTCATTGACATAGTTGGTTGTGGGTTTTTGTATTAATTTGCATATTTACATGATGTTCAAAATCATAACATGTCGACTAGCACAAAATACCATCGACATCTATTTTAATCTCCAAAACATAAAACACTAAATCAATGGTAGGGCTTTTTCCTTTAGCTCCACACCATGATTAATTACATCATATATATTTAATACAAATGGGGTCGAAACTGGGGTGTTACATTCCCCTCCCCCTTCAACAGCACTATCCTCAGTGCTTTACAAAATTGAACAAAGTGTTATCCTGGCACTACGTTAGTGCTCTGCAAAAATTAAACAAAAATAGATGTTCCAATCATATGGCATCCTCCAAATCCCATGTAGCCTTATTAGGATCCTGGTGCTCATTCTGCATTTTCACTTATCCGATGGTACAATCTAGAACTCCTCCTTGGTCCCACTACATGTTGTCTTGCGCATGGAATCCTCCAAATCCTTGATTGTGTGCATCAGTACACACCATTGAACCTCTTTCTGGCCTTCCAAAATCCTTCTCCACAGCTTGGAACATCTCCAATGTCTCTGGCATCCAACCATATCTATGCTCAAACCCGAAGCAATGAGTCAATTCCCATGTTAGTATTCACAATATTTTCCCAAATCATAGATGAATCACATGCACATGTATATCAACATAAAATCAATAAGAAGTTTCCAAGTGAACCAAATACTTATATGCATAAGTATCTTCTTTTGGTTCCACAGGTGTCAGACTGGGCTTAATTCAACCATGGAATTCACAACCCTACGCCACCCCACACCTGGGTGTGCTTTAAAGGGTGGCCAAATTTATGCAAGCTTCAAATCACCTGAAAATATCTTTCAACTGAAATCTGGCAGTTCCACTTCAGAGCTTAAATCTCCCTCTATGTTCTCACCAAGCTCGATGCCCCCTTTTCGGACACCACAACAAATTAATTCACATGTCAACTTCATTCCTATAAGGTGCAATCTATAACAAGATTTTAAATACCATGGCTACATCATATGCTCCTGTATATTTACAAAAAATCAACAAGAACAAAAGTTTGATAAGTAAACAAAATACTTATCTATATAATCTATTTCATTTGAGGTCTGGTAGCCCTTCTTTAGAGCCCAACACCTCCTTGGGTGATTAATGTTAGCTCTGGCTTAAGGGCCCAACACCTCCTCCAAGTTATTACCAATGCTTAGGCACTTTTTTTCCAGACATCATAATACCTAGGGGTTATTCTCTTCATGGAGCCCCTACTCTCGTGAAAGTCCCCTTATGGCATGAATTTGTGTGGAAAGAAGTCTAATCAGATGTCTTACACCCTAGGCGTCCCCAGTGATGCATACCGATGCCTAGCTGGCAGGGGGTGAAGCTATGTACTCTCATACATCCTTCCAGAGGAGTCATCTTTCTCAAATGCATCCTCCCGAGAGATATGTACTCTAGGGGCGGACCACCATCATCTCACCTGTGTTACATACAAGCATGTAGTTTATATGAGATGTCAATATAAAAATAATTGCAATTATAGGTTTTCAAACCTATCCCAAACACATCACTCCGAGAAGCTATGTATCCAATTACATCCTTCCGAGGATCTAGGTACAACCAGTACATGTTTTCATCATCTCACCTGCGTTATATATAAGCATGCAGTTCATATGAGATGTCATTATAAAAATAGTTGCAATTATAGGTTTTCAAACCTATCCCAAACACATCCCTCCGAGAAGATATGTATCCAAATAAATCCTTCCGAGGAGCCATGTGAAACCAGTACATGTTTTCATCATCTCACCTGCATTATATATAAGCATGCAGTTCATATGAGATGCCATCATAAAAAAATTATCATATATTTTGAAATCTATTTCATGCCTGGATAAATTTCCAATTATCAAATGATTAATAACATTGATAGTCAAATCCAAAATTTTAATTCACAATTTTGCTTCCCATAGAAAATCAGATTTTGTAACCATGAGATCATCCTCATATTGTTTGGCTTTTTCAAGTGGGGAGTACTCATACCTTACTTGCACATGCTTCCCAAAACCTGGACATTCACATACAACATGTCATCTTCACACCATTTTAGATAAGGCAAACAATTAATAATTTTTAATTAACAGTCATAAACAAAATTTAAATTCTGAAGTTCAAAATCTATTTTGTTCAAAAGTTAGATTTCAGTCATTAGATCCTTCTCATAGCACATGGCAGTTTCATGCCTTGGTTTCAGTGGGTACAATCAGACTGTTCTGCTCAAGTCATTCTACCTGCGGACTTCAAAAAGGGTCATTTCCTCATGGATCTACAAGTTCACATGCATGCTTCCTCAGCTTATACGTAGACTCAACTTTACCTTTGGAATATCCTTCAGTGAACCTCCTGTAGCCTCCTAAAAGTTCCACAAAATATCTTAGATCTGTTAACTTTCTTGGAGCATCCCAACTCATCATGGCCTCAATCTTTTCAGGGTCTACAGATATTCCTTTATCTGAGATAATGTGACCCAAATAATAAATTCCATATTCGTATAAGTCATAGTTTCTCAACTTCACATAAAACTGATGCTTCCTGAGCAATTTCAAAGTCATCCTCAAGTGTTCCACATATTTTTCCTCATCCTTGAATGAGTAAGAATGCCATTAAGGAATATGAGAACAAACTTTCCCAAGTACCTGCTGAAAATATTTTTCCTGAGGCATATAAACATAGCTAGTGCATTTGTGAAACCAAATGGTACCAATATCAAGTCATAATATCCATACCTTTCTCTGAAGATTGTCTTATGAACATATTCATCCTTGATCCTTACCTGACGGTAAACAGACCCCAAGCCAATCTTGGAAAACACTTTTGCTCCTCTCATTTGATCAAAGAGGTCATCCATCCTAGGAAAAGGATACTTGTTCTTCATAGTGACTTTGTTCAATTGTATGTAACCAATACCCATCTAGAGTGTATCATCTTTATCCTTCTCAAACCAAACCAGTGCTCCCCACGAGGACACACTTGGCCTGATATGCTTCTTTTCCCACAACTCTTGCAGTTGCATTTTCAGCTCTAGGATTTCTGGTATGCTCATCCTACAGGATGTCTAAGACACTGGTGCTTCTCTAGTAACAAGATCAAAGGTAAAATTAATGTCCTTCTTTGGAGGAATCCCTGGAATTTCATTAGGAAAAACACTCTTGAATTCCTATAGCATATGAAATCCCTCCATCCTAGGAGTATCATACTCTGCTACCTCCAAAACATGAGCTGCATACACTCTGCAACCTTTCCCATATAACTTCTTCAGCTGCATCACTGAAGACTTCCTTCCAAATATCACTTTTGGAAATCCTTTCACAACCCTTGGGTTGCCTTCTTCATCCAAGCACTCAAAAGTATTGTTATAACAATCAAGCTTTGCCTTATGTGCTTCCAACCAATCCATTCCAATGAGGACATCATATGATCCAAGTGGCAGAACATTCAGATCTTCCCAGGTGGCTAACCCATCCATGACCAATGGACATTTCATTACCACCTCACTGACCTTCTTCTTGATTCTGGTGGCTATTTGGACTAACCATGATCTTCTATGCTTTGATTTCTTCAAAGTGCATATCTCAACAATTCCACAGGTGATATAGCTGTGAGTTGGTCCAGGGTCAATCAAAACAAAAATAGTCTGTTCAACAATCTCACCCTCAACTTCCACCACAGTTGAGTTATGACCTTCTTGGTGGTATTCTAACATTGCACAAATTTTAGGAATGATCCCTGCTTCTTGATCCACAATTTCATCTTCTTGGGTGCTAGGGACTTTACCCTCATTCCTATTCTCAGGTGGACAATTCCTGTTTAGATTTGGTCCTTCACATCCCCAACATTGAGTGGTTCCTTTAGCTTTTACCTCATCACTCTGGCTGGCTCAATCACAACTTGTGATGGCTACCTTTGCTGCTTCAGGAGGTGAGAAGGTTTAAAACCTTTCTTCCTTGGGTTAAGCTTCTTATTCTTCTCATGGTAATTTCTCCTACTCCCTTCTGTCTCTATTAAGTGATTCCCAGAGTTTAGCTGCCTTTGGAGATCTGCGAAACTTTGTAGCATGGTTGTAGGCAACTTGTTTTTCTCTACTAAATCCTTGATCAACCTTTTATTTTCTTCTTTGCAATCCTGCAACTTTGCCCTCAGGATTCTTATGGTAGCTGTAGCATCTAGGGAGCTCTCTCGTTCCCTTCTCCCAACAACTTCAATTCCATGACCTTGGATATTTTAAGTTGTCCTTACATACCCTTCCCCATGTGGACAAATTCGGTGCAAATGGGGTCCTCCACATCTCCAACATTGGAGTGGCTTCCTGCCCTCTTGTGGGTCTCTTGGATTTTCCCCCATAGCATATTTCCCATGTCCATAGGGATCCTATGCATCATCCATGCTGTTAATTTTCTTGGCATTGATTTTCTTTGACCTCCTTGGTCGGACCAAGATCAATTCTTCAATCTGCACTATGACTATGCAAAATGTGTTAACAACATCATTTGTTAGTCAATCTCAGAAATTCAAACAATTACTTACCAACCGCTTACTGTAGGCATGAACGGTCAATATTGTAGTAGAATTTAGATCACGGTCACGGTGCATTTTGTTGGGTTGGATATTTTTAGAAATTATGCTAAATAGAACTCTTTCTTGCTGTATTTTTCTTTCTGCAACCAATTGCCTTAGCACATTTATACCAATGCTGCAACCAGCAGCTATGTCAAATCACAACTTGGGTGTTCTTTTCCATTTTTATCTGTTCAACTTGGCCCATTTAGGCCCAATGTTGTAACCAATAGCTCTGATACCACTCTGTCGCATACCCATGCCCAATTTTCATGCAGAATAAAAAAAATTCTTAAAGAAGCTTTGTCCTTCTTTAAATCACCGAGCATGGCCGCGAAGATACTCTTCAACATCCCTGTTCTAAATATAAAATCCACTGTTAAAATCCACCGCAAGATCAACAGTTGAAAATCAACTCACGAAATCAACGGTGCGGAAAGCTTGTATTGCGGAATCGAAGAAATGTAGAACATGATCCCCCATTCCACATCTCACATCTCACATGTCACATGCAAAGAGGAAATTATGAAAGCCGAGATCTGTGAAAATGAATTTCTGCATCCTGCATCCCACATGCGGAAAGGAAATTACAGAAAGGAAATCATGGAAGTCGAGATATGTGAAACCGCAATCCTACATCCCGTATTTCGCATCCCAAAATCTCGCAAATTGTGGAAAGGAATATTTTTAGCAAGAATTCAACTTTTTTCACTAAGTATTGGATCGATTCGGCCATTCAGGCCATCATCGCTTTGATCATCCAATTTACATAACTTAACTGAAAAATGCATTGAAATAAACATACATATATGCATACAATTACTATCATACAACTGAAGAAATTGATCAATTCAACACATTAACATGTTCATCATATTTCCTTGAGCAAATACAAATTCAGAGAAATATAAATGCATAGAAATACAACTACAAGGATTAATCATAGACAAGAAAACTTATCTTGAAGAAGTTTACCCCGCAACCAGCTATGTTGTTGCAATTCTTCACCCAACCATAGGCCACTGTGCTCATTAATATCTCATCAACACTTCCACCCCCGAGCTGGGAATGATTTCCCCAAGGAATAAGGAACACTGGCAGACTCACACGTAGCCAAGGATTCAAAAAAAATCATCCAATCCAACGTAGTTGGGTTTATCAGGATGTAGGAAACAAACGAATATACACATTCAGGACCAGCCAAGCCAACTAATAGATGGGTTTATCAAGATATCCAGCCAAGGATCACACACAAGGCTAAACACAACAAGACACATCCAAGCCAACATACGGGTTTATCGGGCTATATAGCCAAGCCATCTCATTGCTGGGTTTATCAGGCTACACACAGTTAAGATAACGCTTACATAAAAGATCAGCCAAGCCAATAGATGGGTTTATCAGACTATACAGTCAAGCCATCTCACTATTGGGTTTATCAGGATACACACAATCAAGACACAACCAAGCCAACGAATGGGTTTATCAGGCTACAGGGAGATGAAAAGGCTAGCTGCTAAGCTAGTGAGGTCAACCACAGAGCTATGGACACTTGCACCAAATCCATCCTAGTTTCTAAAACATCTGAACACCCAACACAAGGAAGAATCCCCTGATCTGCTACACAGTCCCTCAGGCTATGCCTTCCCTCTTCAGTGTTATTCCAGGTGGAAAAGAAGAAAGCTACCCCCTAGATCTGTCTATGAGGTTCCTTATCACACTAGGTTTATCAAGTTAGTCCAAACTTCCCTTCCACTCCCAACTAGTTCAGACCAAAACAACAGAGGCATACACAGTAGGCTAGGAAGTTCACCCAGAAATCGTAACTCCTTGTTGAACATTCACTCTGTCACCGAAAACGGATTTCTTGGCATGCACCAAATAGGAAACCACTGGATTTGTGAAGGATAAACACACAAGAAGTTCAGCTACATGAGCTTCCACGGGAATGAAGGATCAAAAACCAAACGTCCATACCGTTTTTCCCCAAAATGTGAGTGGAGAATGAAAAAAACATTTTTTCCTGAGGAAGAAGCATACGCTTTCTAGGCATTTTTTTTCTCGTGAATTCAAAACATGTCCTTCGAAAATGGGTTCTCTTCCTAATTTGAATTCTTTCCCAGACTCTTCCTATTCCCAGGCAATAACTCCTCAACCAAATTCTGGCAGAAATTAATGGTTGGGGAAGGAGACAAGAAATGGGTAGTTGACAATTTTGATGGTTTTCCCTTAACACATGGCATTCCCCAAAGACTTCGGTTAACCTTGCCTCCCACCTTATCCTTAGGAAAAATCATGCCCCCATCTCATTATTCGTTGCATTGACATATCTGGTCGTGGGTTTTTTGTATTAATTTGCATATTTACATGATGTTCAAAATCATAATGTGTTGGCTAGCATAGAATATCATCGACATCTATTTTAATAACCGAAACATAAAACACTAAATCAATGGTGGGGCTTTTGCCTTTAGCTCCACACCATGATTAATTACATCATATATATTTAATGCGAACGGGGTCAAAACCGGGGTGTTACAGAGTGACATGATCCAATTTGTTCTTTAATGAGTAGAATTGTTGATCAGGCCCTACCATCATTTAGCTTATCTTTAGGAGTTTGTAGCACCTCTATGGAAAAAGTGAATTTTCTTCACATAGAGGAAGGCTCTCTTTTCGAAACTATGATCTTGTTCTCCTCATGTCAGATAAATCTCCAGTCATGTTCCCAGCTTCCTCAATAACCTTTTGGTCCCATTTAGACCTAGGATTGGGAGTAGGGACTGGATCTGGATCTGGATCCAATTGAACTTAATCTTCAATTCCATAAATTGATTCAACCTGGTCCTTTGCTTCGAATTCTGAATCTAAAACATTAATGGAAACATTATCATATGAGAAAGGTTTAGGTAGGATGAATTTACTTTCCCTTTCAAATGGAAACTGAGATGGCACTAGATCTAAGTATGGAAGAAAGTGTGAGAATTCATAAGCCTTGGAGGCATGGTTTGTAACACCTTTCTATATAAGATTCCCAATTGAGATATATGATATATCCATTGAGTCATGACCAAATACCACTCACGCGTGTCAGCCTGTATGAGTCATCCCATATGCATACAACAAATTTATTACTAATGAGGGCACATAGAGTACATTCTTGAACACTCCATGCTCTAACTTGATTGAACCCTTTCCTTCAGATTGGATTTGAGTGTCATCTCCCATGTGAATACTTGGACCATCAATAAGTTGTAATGAAGAGAATGATTATTTGCATGCAACCATGTGATTAGAGGTTCCTAAATCAATGAGGAAGGCATGTGATTTTGAAAAACCAGCCTTTAGTGCATGTCATCTCTCATCATGATCTTTAGTCTTGTCTCCATATTCATCCTTCTGTGCACCTTTAGGGAGGGAAATATTGTTCTACTCAAGGAGTTTTGACATCTGATCTATGATCTTCTTCATACAATATTTCTCTATATGGTTTCCTTTCTTACAGTAGGAGTGCTTGCCCTTGCCAAACCTATGGTGTTTTTCCTTCTTAGAGCTTGAGGCTTCATCTGCTGGATCAAACTCTTCCTAAGGTTCAAATTCATTGTTCCTTTTTTATTTGTATTTATGCTTCCTCCTTGCTTGCACATTCTTTGTCTCACCAGCCAAGAGATCTTGATTCAAAGAGGCTCTGAGGGCTCCCATATGTATCAACTTGTCTTTTTCCTATTTTAGAGACTCTTTGAAGGCATTAAGGGATGGAATCCACCAATTAAGAGTAGTCATACTCCCATAGTGAAAGGGAGATACAAATACTGGGAATTATGGGCCAAGTGTCTTAGAACTGAGAGCACCAACTACTCAACCTTTTTATCAATCCTGCACTGCTTGCATTGCATGAAAAGGGATTTGAATTTTGAGAAGAAATTTTGTATAGTTTCTAAGTTGCTAGGATGTAGTGCTATCAACTCATTCTTCATAATATGGCCCCTGAGCTCATCTTTCTTGTCAAAAAAGGATTTGAGGTTATCCCATACTTATTTTGGTGTTCTCAATCCCTCAAGGTGAAAGAGTAAATCTCTGGAGATCTGGATGTACATGAAGCCAAAGGATTCATCAAGCTTGTTAAAATATTTCTATTTTTCAAGATGTTGTTGGGGTTCAACCTCTCTGCCCTTGGTGACCCTATACAAACCCTTGTTGTGCAAGACAATTTTGCATATCATCCCTCCAATCAAGATAATTGAAGGGTGTGAGGATTATGGGTGTCAAAGCTACTGAATTCTCCATCTTACAGCTTCGAGAAAAAACAATCATATGGTCTTCATCATCAGAAAAATCAGAATCGTAAATCTCATGAGAAACTTCACTTACATCAGCAGGTTTTGGTTCAGAGGATTCTCCAAATTCAACATCTTTCAAGGGTTCTTCTTTGAACTGAACACTCCTTTCAATGAAGGATTTTTGAGTGGTCATATTCAACAGCTTGTAACCCTTAGAGTCTTTTGGACAAATAACAAATATGCATGGTCAGCTTTGGGGTTGAAGATCCCTTCTCTTATAGGGAGGAATTATAGCCCATGTCTTTGAGCGAAAAATGCTGAAATGAGAAACACCAGGCTTGCATCCACTCCAAGCTTCAAATGGTGTGATTCGCTTCAATCCTTTGTGAGGCACCCTATTATGGATATAGGCTGCAAAGTTGATAGCTTCGACCCAAATTCTTGGAGACAATGATTTAGACTCCAACATGCAGGTAGCCATTAGAGATCTATTCTTCCTCTTAGAAACTCCATTTTGCTAAGTTGTATATGGAATTGTATGCTGCGTTCTCCTTCCAACATCTGCACAAAGTTGTTTGATATCATATTTGATGTAGTCCCCACCATTATCAGATATGGGGGATTTGATCTTCTTGCCGGACATGTTTTCTACTGAGGCTTTAAATATCTTGAAAAAAATAATTACTTCTTACTTGATTTGGAGAAAGAAGACCCAACAGTACCTGGAAAAATCATCAATGAATGTAAGGACAAATTTGGCATTACTTAATGAAACATGAGGGATTGAACCTAAAATATCACTGTGAATAAGCTCAAGGGGCTCAAAGGTTCTGTCTGACTTAACTCTCTCATACTTATGCTCATGATGTTTTCCAAGAATACAATCTTCACAGACTCCTTTGGAAAAATTGATGCTGGGAAACCCTATGACCATGTTCTTTTAATGCAAACTCAGATAGGTAATTGTAATTTAGGTGGCCAAATCTCTCATGCCATAGTTTGCTTGCTTCATTGGAATGAGTGAGGAGAGCTGAGGGTGATGAGAAAGGAACACAGTGAGCAAACTTATATACTTTTGAGCTATGATCAATGATACCTTTGGCAATGAATCTACTAATGGAAATTTTAGTGATTTCAACATCATTAGATAAGAAGACAACCTTCTTAGGGACCCAGTGTGAGTCATCTGATAGAATGATAAGAGATTGGCAAGATGAACAAGAAATTTGTGAAGGAACCATGGTTAATGTCTATTCTACCCTTCCCTTTGGATGCAATTTCAGAGCCATCTCTCAAAACTATTATTGGTCCACTAGAAAAAACAAGAGAGGAAAAAGACTCCCTTAATTACAGCTCTTCCCAACCGCGGTTGGAGTTGTTTTCTTCAATTCTTCACAGCTTCTCTATAACTCTACAAACAATAAAAATTATGGAGGCACAACTTATTCTTAGGCTCACATAGGATGCAACCAACTCCAACACCAAACTGGGCTATATTCCTTCCTTAATTAGGAAGGACATTGCATATCAGAGTGCATAGCTTTCACTCACAACTCTAATACCATTTGATGTAGACACCTTTACAAAGATGGTATGTCAGAGCACACAACTCTCTAATACCAATTACCCTATTCATGGGTCGTGGACTAAATTGGTCTAGAAGTCAACACACACAACAAATACTCACATACAATTTTATACCTGGACATAGATTTATAAATATAAACGTGGGCTCAACATGCCTTTTTTCTATTATGTAGAACAAATTATATATATCTACAAATGTGTTTTAACAAGCTTTCAAAAATACTCTTCAAGTAGGGTATTGAAGACCCTTCCTTTCTCCTATTACACTCAATCTTCTCTAGCTTGCTAGTCTTAGTCTCATCTAGGCATTAAATACACTATAGAGTATGTTACTCAGTTTTCTCAACTTGCACTTGGTTTCTCCTCTACACCTTTGCTCGATGACTTCTTTCTTTTTCTTCCCTCTTCCTTGTTATGTTATCTAACTTCCTCCACTGCTATGTCCTCTGCCTTCTTCTCAGTGATGCCCGATAACTAATTGAACGGTTGTGATCGCTCTAGAAAACAAGTTTGGCACTCCTTTGAGATCTCCCCTCCAATGATCAGACGGTTGTGCTTACCTTTGATATCTTAACGATGGTCGAGATTTCTCTCCCATACTTCTTTGGACACTTAGATGCAAAACTCCTATAATCGGCTAAACCTTGTGCCTGAAACTTTCGATCCTACGTTGAGATGGCACTCGATCTCCAACATCTAGCTCTTCGCCCAAATGCTTATGTATCAAGTGTGCCACAAGTGTAACCAAGGATTAATTTGGAAACATGGAAAGTAATTTAATAAACTTTAATTTAAACTCACGATACAAATTGTTTCATTAAAAAAGTATCAAACAATTAACGATGTAACTTCTGGAAGTGAACTTACATTACCCAAAATTATTGTTTAGAAGATGTTAACTTTTTTCGTTGAAAAACAAACATTAAGAGTATTTTTATTTTTATTTTATTTTTTAAATTAATTTATATCTTAATCAAATTAATAAATTTTATTTAAAATGTTCTAAAATAAATTCAAATTAATAATATTAAATAAAAATGATAAAATAATATTAAATAAAAATGATAAATTAAAATTATATCCAAATAAAAAAATCTTCCCATCTAAAACTATATTCTTTATATAAAAGGAATAAACTATATTAAGAGCATTATATTAAGAGCATGATAGGAATTTTATAATGACGTTAAAAATTGTATTGATGGTATAAATTTTCATTCTGTATATAAATGAATATTATTAAATAATATTATATATTTTTAATTATAATTATATTATATAATTGATACTTGATGTATGGATAACTTAATAGCTTATGTATTGATAACTTTTAAGTGATACATTTTATGACATGTGTCATATAATGTATATAATGCATTTAATTAGAAGAATGTGAGAACAACTTGCAACTTATTAGTGACATTTAACTTGTGGTTGTGTTAGTGTAAACATGATATTAGTTTTAAATTTATGTATGTCTTTAAGTTTTAAATTTATGTATATATCTACATTTACCTTAATCATAAATTATATTTTTTTGGGTTAAAGTTACTTATTTTTGTTAGAAATAAATTATACTAATTTACACTTAAAGAAAATGTATATATTTGAAAAATGTATATATCTGAAATTTGATCCTTTCATAATATAATCATCAATTATATGTGCTACTAATATTTTTGCAAATTTTTTATTTTAGAAAAAATACAATAACTTATAATAACTTGATTCTTTTTATATAAAATGGGTAGAAGTTTAACTGCTTCTTATTTAGGAAATCTATACATTCCAAAAAAGGGGCGTCTATTAGGAGGAACCATCCAACTTCTAGTTTTCTCCCATTCAATGAACATAGCAACAACTCCTCCAAATCCAATGCCATTTCCAATGGCCAATGCTAACAATGACATATTTTCATACACATGACTCAACCATCCTTCTTTATCATTGCTTTTACTATTATCATCTTTCATCGGGATTCTTTTTTTATTCTTGCATGGTTGCAAATGATACCCACATAAGCATTTATTCATTTGAAATGAAGCCACACTGAATGTGTAAAACTGTGTCCCTGTTAGGATTGTCCCACAAAGATTGTTAGAGGAGACATTGAGAGAGCTCTTGAGGAATATCTCCCCCCAAATTATTTTTGGCTAAGTCCAACTACTCCAAAGTATATATGTTACTAAGAACCTCTACGTCCCTTTTCTTGTGGGCGTCCATCGAGGATCCTTTTATAAATTGATTATTCAAAACAGAATCATGATTTCTAACCGTTGCGATCCATTTATAAATTGATTATTCAAAGCAGAATCATGATTTCTAACCGTTGCAGTCGCAGTTACATGAGTTACATTAATGGCCGCTGATGCAATTACAAAGCATACTGCAAGCATAAAACTACCCATGATTTATGCTCTCCCAACTCGAAGTGAGATCCATGGTTCGACCCTTCGCCATGTATATATACAAATAAAATACATCCAGATTTCGTGTAAAAGTATTGTGCGGCTGGAAATTGTTCTGTTCTGTTCTGTTGGGTGAAAAATAATGAAGGAAAATTATAAGGCGGTCATGACAGAAAAGAAACAGTGAAAAGAAACGATGTAGGTCGTGAATGGACATAAATATAGATGTCAAGAAAATTGTTGGTAGTCGGTATGATTTGAGAAGACTTGTATACAAACGATGTTGGTAGAAATTTGTAAAACAATAATTATGTCTATAGTCATTTAGATATTTAGATATTATTTTAAATTTTGAATTTGATTGAATGGAGTTATAAGATTAATTCAAGTGTAATAAGTGTAGAGTAAGATTAATTTTATAGTTGTTTTTATCTTGTTATGCTTAAAGAAATGGGTAACAATTTGTTTTTATAAATTTTAGCTGTTTTTTAACAACCGGCTATTTTCACAAAATCAACTGGTTTGTTGTGTCTCTGGACATTCACCAACCACTTTACTTGTGGTTGTGTTAGTATAAATATTATCTTAGATTTTGGACTTTTTGAGCGGATCGACAAGATTAATCTAGGTGTAACAAGTGTATAGCAATGATTCATTTCATAATAATAGTATGTTGTTATGATTAAATGTATATTGATTAAGATTTAAATAAACTTCACTTAAAAAATGATTTTAAAAACTAATAACAATTTCTTTTTATTTTTTTCTTAATATTCAACCACCACACCACTTTACAAGCGGTGATCAAATTTGAAGGGTAGGTTTTAATTTCAATTGGAAGGGTATTTATTTTCTGAGCCCTTCAAAGATGAAGAGCAAAATAAATCACTGTACTCCAATTGACAAGTATAAATTAACTAGACCCTTGCACCAAAAAAATGCAAAAGACGAATATTGTTCGTTCAAATTTTTACAATTTTAAACAATTGAGTACTCCTTAATATCTACATGAAAAAATGATATATTTTCAATAAAACTTATTTTGAACACATTAAGTTGTCATATGTGTATCATTAATTTTGCAGTTCATTAACACAACAACTATTTTATTGTATTTTTTCCAGTTGGAGCACACTTCATTATACAAAAAAACTACATAGACTATGCCATAACCATATTGGGGCATTCACCTGCAATACAAGCTTGAGAGATGTAAGAATGATTAGGATTGAGAACCTAAGAAAAAATAATACACAACTAAAAAAACATTAAAAAAAAAATCCTACATACCAAGCAAGTTAGCAAAGCTAGCATAATAGGGGTCGGGGCATCGAATTTTTTTGTTCAATACTTGTCGTGAAAGCATACATGTATGGAATGAAGGGGAAATGGAATCAAGCCTAAGTCAATTGAAACTCACTACATGTTTGAGTCTCAACAGTCCACCTTTTAGATTGAACCAAAATACCAAAAGAAGTTTATTAATGGCTAGATTTGAGAAGTTCTAGGTGCGAGTAATTAAGGGCTCGAGGCTCTAAAATTTGTTGTGTTTCATACCAGTCCACGATTCACTAAATCAACAGTCATGGGTAGGAATTAAAGTTATTTAATGAAAACAATTAATGTGTATAACCTCTATGTCGAAACCATTTTCCATGCTGATGCAGGGCACTACCCTCTTATTGTCTTACCAAAAGGCATGATAATGAGAAAGAAGACCTAAAATTATGGACTTAACCTTCAAAGAATTCCTTGAATCACATCGGTAAGGAGTGATAAGAAGATCAGAACAATCCAGCGTGTCAAATCTCAGTTGATAGTGTTAATTAAAGAATTATATGGTAAACTTAATAAACTTAATATAAGATTGACTTATAGTTGTCTCTTATTCTTTGCGTCAATTCGTATTATAAGGTGAGGATCTGCATGTAGAATAATCCTTAGTTATGACTGTGAGATGATGATTTAAAGAGAAGAGGATGTAAAGACAAGTAGTTTTCACATGTATTTTGGTGGTGTCGAGGACAAATGCTGCGAGAAACCACAAATGTTTGGAATGATGGAGGGAGATTACATCATGATTATGCCACCCATCAAATTGAAGACTATTCTGGAGCCAACAATTGTTTTTTTCATTTCATTAATAACTATTATTTCTCCATATCGTGTGCCCAATGACACCTCTCTATAGCAATGCATAAATCGACCTCTCCGTTTTTTCATTCTCCACTCACGATTGCATTCATTCACCGTATTCCTCAGGGTTCACATAGATAGTAGGCACAAAGTTTTGATCTCGTTTTGGGCCTAGTAGAAGACCAGTAGTTGTTCTTTTTTGTTATAGTCGTAGTTGTTGACACATTGTCACACTTTAGATTGCAGCCCCAAGTGACTTGGTAGTCACAATCACATCTTGATGGCTAGGGCCTCGTAGTCATCAATGATTTATGGCCATCTTGCACAACTAAACAATGAATGCATGACATGACTGACTGAGTGATTATAATTTATCATATTTCCAATATTTTGAATGATGAGTTGAACTTAATAGCATAAGAATTTCAACATATTGACAAATTTATACGGATGGGTAATTTCAAATGTTTCCCTTAATATAAATTATGCCCCTCTTAATTGGAAGAGTAAAATTCATATTTTAATTTTTGTTTTTTTGAATACTTTACACTTATGAGAAGCGCTAGTACCTTTTGGAAGCGTTGTGAAGGGTTCAATTTTGAACGCTAGAGAGGAAAATAATCACTTGCTAGACTGGACATAAAGAGGAAGATGGAAAAAATGTATAATTATGGACGTGACTTTAATGGAGTTAATTGTGTCAGGTAAGTAAAGGTCAATTGTGGCAGGTATGTGCCAAGTAAATAAAAATTAAAAAATCAAAGTTTAGTTGCCGCATGTATGCGGCAAGTACATAAAAATAAAAATAAAATAGTCAAAAGAGTGTGCACACTATTTTATAATTTGAAATCCTGAGAGATGTAATCCTGAATTGACTGTTTTTAATGATTTAAGTTGCTTTCAAAGCAAAATTTGTCGTCTCAAAAGTTTGATCGTTATGTGATGCATTGCCTGACTACAGATTTGAGAGAACAATTTTTGACAAGCAATAGAGTAATAATTACTGCGACGGCAGTATTGTGGGTAGTTGGATCTCAACTTGTTTGAGATCTAAAATATTTTTCGTCCAAATTTAGATTAATCACGGAAGTAGTCCTTTAAAAGACAAATCTGTTGTCTCGTATAGCCTAAATATTCCACGATTTCGCAAGTTTTTGTTACCATTCTCATCAAAATTTAGTAAATTTTCTGAATAAGCTTATTTAAATTTGTTGAAGTCGGGTATCCTGGTGTCCTAATTATTTTGAGGGTTGAATTCATTTATATCGATAAAGTTAAATTATAAATCAAGATTTAAAATAATTTATACATATATTTTTAATTTTAAAGATAAATCTAAATTCTAAGTAAAGATTTAAAATAAATCTATACTTTAGTTTTTAAAATGTTTATATAAATTCTAAAATTAAACCTATACTCCACATAAATTTATATATTTTTTTGTTATTAATAACCTCTAATTCAAATAGTTATTACTACTTTGTTAGATTTTCATTTTGCTTCCCGATAAGGTCCTTAATTTATTTGCATTTTAAATTGATAATCACCAGCGAGATGGACATGGGAATTCACGAGCCATGCATCTAAACATTTAGATGGATTTCTAGTTAGATTATAATGCCTCGAGTAATATTCTTTTGTTAAGGCCTAGAAGTAACGTTATTTATCATCATTTTTATTGAAAAAGATAAAATAGTTATTATTATTTTTTATAGTTTGAATTTTGAAACAAAAAAGGTAGAGTTATCTGTAGTGATTAAATTTGATCATTTATTTTTAGTTTAATTTGTTACCTATAGGCAAGTTGTAAAAGTAGTTGTATTTTAATTGATAAATTTAATTAGATATAATTTTTTTTAAGTAATGTTGGTGATTTTTCAAAAAAAATAATTAACTAAGAAATAAAGAAATTGTTATAATAAATTTAATTTGTAATTGTAAATGCAACTTTATGACATATTATATGTATATTTAATATTATATAGAAGAGAGTTTTGAGTCAATATTTGAGACAATACTTTGTCAATTGCTTTAACTTAAGATAAGTATTGACGCAAACTTCATAAAGCACTTCGACGAGGTCAACATCGACAGATTCAATAAAGACAAAAAACTTGCATGAAATATATGAAGCTGATATACCAAATTCATTTTCAGTTTTTGCATTATTTTCTCAAATAGACAATCCTCTAAAATTCAAGGAAGTTGTCGAAGAAGAAGTATGGACACAAGCCATGGATGAAGAGATATAATGCATTGAGAAGAACCAAACGTGGGAGGTCGTAGATGTACTGAAAGATAAGGATGTAATTAGCGTCAAATGGATTTACAAGACCAAGCAGGATATTAACGGGAATGTTCAGAAGCACAAGGCTAGAATGGTCATAAGAGGGTTCACACAATAGCCTGACATAGGCGTGAATGAAACTTTTGCACCTGTCACACACATGGACACAGTCAAAACAGTTTTGGCCATTGTTGCATAAAACAAATGGCATGTTTATTAAATGGATGTTAAATCTGCATTTTTGAATGGCTATCTGGAGGAGGAAGTGTATGTGGAACAACCACAAGGCTATGAAGTTCCAAGACAATAGTACAAAGTATACACGCTGAAAAATGCACTTTATGGTTTGAAGCAAGCTCCTAGAGCTTGGTACAGTCACATTGAATCCTATCTCACGCAAAATGGATTTCAAAGAAGTGAAAGTGAACCAACGTCTAATTGCAAGGTAGCTATAACATCAGTGATAACAAGTTTTAAAATTGAGCAAGGATGATGATGGATCAACTGTAGATCCTATGATGTTTTAAAGGCTTGTTGGTATCCTTATGTATTTAACTACAACAAGGCTAGACATCATGTATGCAATAAGTCTCATCTCAAGATTGATGGTGTCACCAAAAGACTCTCATTGGCAAATAGGTAAGAGAATTTTGAGGTATAAAAAGAATCTCACTGGCAAGTAGGTAAGAGAATTTTGAAGTATGTAAGTGGCACAAAGAACCTTGCCATTATGTATTCAACTTCAAAAAAATTTAAAGTCATTGGATACACTAACAACGACAATGGACGCGGCATAAATGATAGGAAACACACATCTAGGTACACATTTCATTTTGGTATAGGTATTGTGTCGTGGGATTCAAAGAAACAACCCATTTTAACTCTTTCTTTAGCAGAAGCAGAGTATGTCACAGCTACAAGCGTTGCATGTCAAATTGTTTGGATGCAGAGAATGTTACAAGACATGTCGCAAAACCAAAAAGAACCAACAATCATTTACTATGAAAACAGCTCAACCATTCTGTTGTCGAAGAACCATGTGTTCCATAAGAGAACCAAACACATCGACAGAAAGTATCATTTCATAAGAGAATTAGTGAATAACAAAGAATTTTGCTTAGAATTTTTCAAGTCTAAAGATCAACTGACAGACATATTTACAAAACCATTGGCAAGGGACGCGTTCTAATATCTGCAAAGTTATTTAGGAAATGACTAGTTATGCTCAATAAATTCTACCATGCACATAACAACTTCCATCTCTGAAACATTTTGTAAAATTTTATTTAATGATCCCCGTCTTCTTATAAATAAGGGTGAGTGTTGGAAATATTAATTACAAGCATATCTGCATCACATCTCAACCAAATCAGTCAGAGTCCGTAGAAGTACTTTTTTACAGTCAATCTGACAAGTTGTGGAGTTTACGTCTCACCATATTTAAGCAGTCAAATAGTATTTCTGAAGTCGAGTTTTAGGTAGAATTATTTGCAATCTTTAACATTAGTCGGTAGCTTCCAAGAGAAGCAAAACAATGTAGTTTTGTATATGTAGAAGAAGAAGAATGGAAAACAGAGTGAGAGAGAAGAGATGAGAAAATCAATATGGAGAAGAACATAGTAAGAGAGAAAGGAGAAGAAGAAAAACTCTAAGAAAAGTTCGAGAGCTCAAGCTCATATTTTGGAATGTGTTGAGATCCCAAGCTCTATAAAAGGTGAAACATCCAAGTAAATTTCCAAGTATATAAATGTAGCCGTATTTCTCTTGTTATGTCGCGAGAAATACTTGAATGCTTGTCTTATTTATGTCACACATCTTCTCCATAATTACTTGTGTGAATTTTCTTACGTTTACCATTTGTTAAAGACATAAGAATCCACAAATATTTCACCGTGTAAAATTAAGTTTTGTTAAAGAAATGTGACTGTGGAAGATATTCTATTTCGTATTATTATTGTTATTACCCCTTTTGGATATGTTGTTCCTCTAGATAGGGATGTCATTAATGTAATTGGTCATGTAAAGTCTTGAGGTAAAGCCTCTGTTGTAATTCGGGTCAGTAGTACCCACTAAAGTATTATTAAAATGTATTTTTGAGTCTTCCATGGAAAGTCGACCTTGGTAGCAAGGAGAAGTTGACCCAGTTGGGTTATTAGGCCTCTCAGCTAATTTGTATAAATAGAAGAGGCGCCTCCCTCATTTGGACAAGAAGCACACTCAAGCAGTTGCGCTAGAGAGAGAAGAGACAACCCATATGGAGGAGAGGAAGCAGTCTAGTATTGTTATTGGGTCTTACATTATTCTTGGGTGAAGTCTATATAGAGGAATTTTTGCTGGGTTTTTCCCTACGAGGGTTTCCCAGGATAAATCTTTGTGTTCTATTTTGTTCTGATGTGCTTGTTATTCTTTCAGAGATCCTTTTTTTTGGTATAACAATTTTTAAATCTTAACATGGTATCAGAGCTAACTTGGAATAAAGCATTGTGTAGCAACTCATCCGACAATGTGACAAGCTCAGGTTTACTATTCCAGATACCTTCCTCCATAGATCAACTAAAAAAGGAGGTCCACTCAACTCGCCCTAGGAGGGTGCATCTTTTTGTCGAAGCAGTTTTTCATGTTGAGTATTAACACTTTTTTACCTACATTTTCCAAAAGAAGACATTTGGTCTGGTTCGAAGTCTGAAGAAGAGATTTGCTTAAACTCAAGTCCAGAATTAGTTGCTCTTTTCAATGGGAGTTGATGTATTAGATTATGTAATGTACTGAGACTATATTGGAGGGCCTATTAACATGTTATTGATGTAATTTATGTATTAATGCACCTTTGATAGTAGTTCTAAACATTCATAATGCATAGATTTGAATTTTATATGAGTTTCCTATACCTACTCTAGATTTTGATGTATTTTTACTAATTTTTAGTGTTGTGTTGGTTGAATGTCATGTGCCCAATGAATTTTTGTTATGTTGGTTGATATTTTAACTAAGGTCAATATTAACATCTTCCAAGTCCTAAATTAGAGATTTGTGACCCTTAGGAACGCTTAATTTTGAGTTGGAAATCTCCTTAAGGTGTAGTCTCGAAGTTTCCATGACCCCTCTATGCTCCCAAACTTTATCAAATAAAGTATAAATATAGTTTTTAATTATAATAATGGGATTTGGAGTTAGACACAATCCATCCACTTCCATCATGCACCAAAAGTCGTTGGGTTCCACATAATTCCCAAGGTTTTAGGAACGCTTAATTTTGAGTTGGAAATATCCTTAAGGTGTAGTCTCAAAGTTTCCATGACCCCTCTATGCTCCCAAACTTTATCAAATAAAGTATAAATATAGTTTTGAATTATAATAATGGGATTTGGATTTATACACAATCCATCCACTTCCATCATGCATTAGAAGTCATTGGGTTTCACATAATTCCCAGGGTTTTTGCCTCAGATCCTTTGGTTTAGCCAAAGGGTTGTCTCAGGCGTGAAGTAGCCCAATAAATGTGTTGATGTCAAAGTAAGGATCTTTTTTAGGTTGATTTTAATGGTGTGATTTTTGTTAATTACGCTTTGTACTGAGTTGTGCCAAGTCTAGTGAGATTTGTTGTGAGTCTGGTCAAGACTAGTCTTTGTTTTCCTGTGTAATTTGTCTAGTGCGCCTTTAATTCTAGAAAGGTACGCTATTTCTATGACTCCATCCTTGATTTTGGGGGATGGAAAATGAGGGTGGTACTTTCCGTTAAAAAAATTCCTTTCCATGAAATCAGAAATTTACATGTGGATATTAATGCTATCGACAAAGATACTAATATAAATAGATAGTCAATGTCTTAAAATGGTGTTCAATTTTATTAAAAAGGGACTAGATAATATGTTAATCTGCTAGCAACTTCAATGATGGACATGTATGATGTAACTCCTCAGGTGAACCATCCAACTTCTGAAATGTTAAGTTGCTTTCTTGTTTCTCGGTAGCAATGTTAATGCCATTTAACTCAAATTACTGTAATTTTATTTAACAAATTGTCTCAAAGAATGGGCAAACAATTTGCTAGGACGCATTTTTTACGATTAATTATTTTTTCAAACCATCATTAATTTTTATTAGTAGGCTTGTTAAACTATGCGCATGCCTAGGTAAGTGACATTTAGTAGGTGGTTTTTATTATATATGTAATAACCGAAATTCAAGCTTTCCTACTTGATTGAATGTTTCTCATTTGATTGAAGAATACGTGGGTGAGTTTTCCTTCAATGTATACGGTTCTATTTTCATTCCATTTCTTATTTCCTTATTATATTGACCTAATGTGTTCCCAATATGGAGTAGTTCCCTTCCTTTTAGTGCCTTTCCTTGGCCTTTGTTCCCTTCCTTTAAAGTATAAGTTAGTTTTCAAGTTTGAAAGTGAAACTCCGAGAGAGAGGTGGGTATCATTTTAGAAGACTAAGTTGGTTTTAAACTATGTTAATGAAGTAATTAACCCAACCACCCACCAAGGATCGACAATTTATTAGTTACCAAATTTACCAAGCACCAACAATTTACCAACTACTGAGTTTACCAAGCATCACCTATGGAATTTCAAACGCACCTGGTTTTTAGTTATGGGCCTCAGAAGTTAGAATCACTAGTTGAATTTAGACACCCATTTCTTTAGAAAATTTGAAAGTTATATCCTTTGGCTACCATGGACTTGGAGCTACTAAGTTTCGTAAGACGTTATTTTCATTTTTTTATAAATTTGATAATAATCCGAAAGCAAATTTTAATGAAACGTTTCTATGTTTTTTCTTATATATATATATATATATATATATAGAGAGAGAGAGAGAGAGAGAGAGAGAGAGAGAGAGAGAGAGAGAGAGAGAGAGAGTTGGGTTAACACTTGTGACTACTGAAGGCATGGAAACAAGGTTTTGTTGTGGGAGGTTGTCAATCCCACTTTGTACACTTCCGATACTTCTAAGTTACAATTTATAGGTCTTGTTGCTAAAATATTTTCACATATCTATTCACATTTTTTTACATGATTTATTTGATACATGTTAAAACTAAGAAACTTTTGATTATTCTTGTAGTCTTGGTAATAGGTTGAAACAATTATTTTACTCATGGGAAAAAAAGATTCTAAAAAAGGTTTTAAGTCGAAAGTGGTTTCTTCTTATCCATTTATAGCCAAGGGAAAGTGAATGGCCCAAAGAAGAAAACAGGAACCATGAACGGGTTGGTAGAAATTTTGATCCTCCCCCACAAAAACACATTGAGAATTAAATTGAACTCCATGGTTGTCAATTTGAATGGGAAAACGTATTACATCACTAGTTCTATATTAGTAAAACTTGTATCCAAAAGTAGCTTTTACCAAAAGAAATTTTATATATTCAAATTACTGTGCCAAATTATATAAGTTTACATTATTTCTAATTTTATAAAGCTAAATTCTTTCAAATATAAATGAAGCGAAACAAAACAAATTTATTTGATCAAATTCTCATCAAAGTGCATCATGGATAATACATAGAAAGCTCCACTTTTGTGTGAGACTTGTTGCAGCATGGCATGTGCAAGTTTAGGTGCAATAATAGTTGAGGAATCCAAAAGAGTCCATACCTTTGAAAAAAACAACCTTATTAAACTTCTTTTAACAAAGGAAGGAGAGAACATGATCATAGTACAATATCAATTGCAATGTGTTTTTTTAATGAACCACCTCCACAAACAACATATTATATTTATCTAGCCTTTTAACTCAATTCATTTGGAGTAAAATGTCACAATTTCAATTACATCATTGATGCAACATGTTAACCTTGAAAATTTTCGTATGTTGCATTACATGTGGCCTGACATTAACCTCTAGAAGGGATTCTAGGTTCCACCTTTTGTTTGTTTCCCAAGTTTATTACTTAATGTACTTCAAATGCATAATGCTGACACGTGTTACTTTTGAGTTGTCTATGTCACTGTTAGTAAGTTGTTTTGTTCCACACTCAATTTTCAAAGTACATGATCAATGAAAAACATTGGTAAATGAGTATATTGTTATCTTTTAATTGGAAATTAAACTCCCTAATAAAAACACATTAGAGGAAATTTCAACTCAAAATGGACCTTTTAACCATAATTCAAATTCCACGTCATCATGTGTTAGCCAATGAAATTGATTTAAATTTGAAATACCATATAGGTCTTAAACAATATTTTAATATAAATTTGGGGATATCTATCATAAAAAAAACTACCTTTTTTGTTCGTATTTTCGACATATCTCTCTCCGATTTTACTCAAATTTCGATAAGGAGATCTCGTTGGATGTGAAATTAAATTCTGCATCCAACGAGTACCCACTCGACATACTTTTGATGGACCTCGCTACCCCAAAAACAAGAAATGCCTGAAAAAACGTGATGATGAAATACCTGAAAAAACGTGATGATGATGTTGTCATCATTTTTTTCAAGTATTTCTTGTTTTTGGAGTAGTAAGGTCTGTCAAAAGTATGTCGAATGGGTACTCGTTGGATGCAGAATTTAATTTCGCATTTAACGAGCTCTCCCAATCAAAATTTGAGTAAAATCGCAAGGAAATACGTCGAAAATACGAACAAAAAAGTAGTTTTTTTTTTCTTTTCTTCCTCCAAAAAGTAATAAATATTATTTTATTATTTTAACTATTATTTTATTTTTTTTCTTAGGAGGCCCATTTTGAGTTGAAATTTCCTTTAATGTATTTTTTAATTGAAAATTAAAATGTCACAATCTCAATTACACCATTGATGCAACATGTTAACCTTGCAAAGTTTTGTATGTTGCATTACATGAGGCCTCACATTAACCTTAGGAAAGGATTCTAGGTTTCATGCTTAGATTGTTTCTTGAGTTTATCACTTAATGTACTTCAGATGCATAATATTGACACATGTTACTTTTGAGTTGTATGTGTCACTGTTAGTAGGTTGTTTTGTGTCACCTTCAATTTTCGAAACACATAATCAACAAAAAAAAAAAAACACACGTAAATGAATTTATTGTTATATTTTAATTAAAAATTAAACTCATCAATAAAAACATATATTTTGATTAAAAATTAAATTATTTAATAAACAAAATTATTATTGAAGGGTACGATTAATGTCAAGTACACCTCGAGCATCACTTACCGGCCAAATGCAATCATAGCAGCGACAACGTCAGCACGTTGCCACCCCTAGTTGGAAATATATCAGCAACACAGAGTTGGCACGTAGCAAATAGAATATCTGATTTATTTAAAAAAAAATTAGTTTAATACGAAAAACATGATTTTAATGTTAAACATTGTAGTTTTAAATAATTGGGGTGGCGTATGGATGAGCTAATCAGCCAGACCAATTGTTATATCCCTGCTGGGCAAGAACTAATATGCACCAGAGCGCATGCATTTAATGATACTTATGCGGATCAAATGCTCATAATCAAAAGAGATAGAAAGTATTAAAGTATTGTGCACCCTCTTCTTCCCACTAAAAGGTTTATATCCTCTTCCAAGTGAAATTTGAATCAATTATCTTCATCTTCCTCGTGAAATTTGAAGGTATACATTCTATTGAATTAACTAATTTGTGCCTCCTCTTTGTTCTATTGAAATAATTTCCCACATTGTCAGTGCAACAAATGGAACTAAAAATAGATTATTGAATCTTTGCAGCATCTAAAGTTCCTGAATTTGGTCAAATTTGGTCATGGATCACAATTACTTAAAAGTCATCTAGACTTGTTCATGTTTATTCACCTAGATAGTGATTTGGGTTTTATTTGCTAATCCCAAGGTCCAACTTTAGGAATAATTTCACATTAAAATATATTGGACTTGGGAAAATATTGCATAAAGGAGATGGTGAACTTGAGTTGATTCATAAAATAAGCTGAGTCTCCATGTGGTTGAAAATATTGAAAATATCCCCAGTTGGCCATCCTAAGGTTGGAAGTAATTATTGGTGGAGAATAGTCCAAGGAAAAAAAACTCCAAACCAGTGTGAAATAAAAAAAAACCATGCTGCAAGTTCACTATGAGTTAAATAAGTAGAAATGAGCCACAAAAATAATTATTTTCCCCAAAGTTAATATTTGGCACATCCAATTTGAATTAATTTGCAAGGCACGTAATATTGAATTGATTTGCAAGGCAAGTAATATTGGGTCAAAGGCATTAAGAAAAGTAATTAAATATTAAAAAACCCATTCTCTCATAATATATTGGATTCTTAATATTTTATGAGAGGATAAGGATAAGAGGTGGTCAAGGTGGTTAAGAGGGTGCATTCATAAAGATAAGAGGGTGCATTCATAAAGATAGTAGAGAAATTATGAACCGCTAACTACTCAGTGCATAGATTTGGAACGTTCCATGGTATTTTCCCTTAACATTGGCAAAAGTGGATCAACTAATTTTATCCATGGTTTTTTCTAGCCCATGGTTTTGGAACATAGTATTGGGAAAAGTAAATGTTATAGATAATTTTACCACACTTGGTAGATCATGTATTTATGGCCTTCCATATCCCTATGCAGACTCCTTGGACCCCCTTTGCTCAAAATAAACTTTGATGTTCCAAGAAATACCTTTAAAAATCTCTTATTATTGTTATACGTGGGTCACAAGCTTACATCCCGTGTTTACATGCAGCTTGCCCCAATATGACCCGCGTACATCGGGAAATATGCCCAAAAAGAAAATATTTTGGAGTTTTCCTCAATGAGTCATGAATAACTTGACTATTGGCCTTCCATATGCCTAGAAATGCTCCGACTCAACCCTTCACTTCCTATTGAAAGGCTATATATTGAGCCTCTTGGATGCATTAGGAAAGAGAACTCTAACAATTACAAGAAGGGTAGTGATGCTATGGGGGACAAGAAGTCTAAATGGAAGGTTAAGTTCCCTTGCAAGCTTTGTGGGGGAGATCACCTCACTTACTTGTGCCCCTGTATCGATGAAGCCTCGAAGTTCATTGCATAGAGCCCAACTGCGTTAACAGATCCTTTACCGTATAACCAAAATACGGCTTCGAGGAGCATGGACTACGAAAATGCTTCTGGTGGGCATCAAAACCAGTCGAATGTTTAAGGTGGCCACAAACAGTTGTATCAACATGATGTTTTCTACCAATGCTGTGACCCACAAGAAAGATTACGACCCATCACAACCCAACTTGGGTAAAGATCCTGCATCCCTTGAGAAACCTTTGCATATTGACAAACCTGAAGAAATACCTTGCATTCCTAATGGATTCTTAAAGCGCTCAGGCCACAATCCTAATGCTTGAGCCACCCAACACTATTCTAATGTCAAGGATTTGGATCAGACTCCTTGTGTGATGTCAGCTCTTGAAGTCTTTCAAACTTGTCCTTCACAGAGGAGAGATTTATTGTATGCCCTCAAGGTGGTTGATTCCAATCCTTCGACTATGGCTATATTTGATACCCACAAGGTCCACCCTTGCTTTCCTTACCATGTGTATTTCTTAGTCCATGTGGAGTGTATGAACAACATGATCAAACTCACAGTAATTGATGAAGGCTTTGTGGCCTCTGTGATGTCTCTGGCTTGATGGAAAGGCTTTGGCTCACCCACGTTGTCGAAATATGGAACCATGTTGACTACTTTTGAAGGACGATATTTTCGACCACATGGTATACTTCCTTCTCTTCATGTTCAGTTGGGAGGGAAGACCATCTCGATAGAGGTTGAGGTGGTTGATGCACCCCTTGACTACAACCTTTTACTGGGACGGAATTGGATCTACACTATGAAAGCAGTCGTGTCATCCATTATCCATGCTATTTGCTTCCCTTTCGAGGTTCGGATTGTCATGATAGACCATAGTTTGTTTGATAGTTCGAGTTCCATTGCATTGTCTGGATCTACCATCCCGGCCATTGACAATTCTCAGCCAACAACTAAGGATGTTGGTGTTCTCATGTATCCGTCATTGATGGGATCTTTTAATATCACAACACTAATTTTGACCATTAGTTCCACTCTTGGTATTGCTTCATCGTCTTCGAGTTCGCTCCCTTTTCGAACTACCTAGTTAGTAGACCCTTGGACTCTTCCTTCTTTGAGTACTTTGGAGGAGTACCCTAGACCTACTAAGATGGAGATGTTGTTATCTATAGCGTAGATTTCTCATCAAGTTACTCTTGATCTCATTGTAGACCTTGGTTCTTCCTCTTCACGGATAGAGGAGGATGACACCTTTGCACTACCCCTTTGGGTAGTTGCTTCTTCAAGCGCACGTGACTGCTTCGATGATTTTTTTTCCTTTAGATGAAGCGATTCTCGAGGCCATGAATGGTTTGGAACGACCTTGGGAGGAGTTGCACCATCATTCTTATTTCCTCCCAGAGCTTGAATACATTGAGTGTGGCAATTTTAGGTCAACCCTTAGCGGGAAGGTTGGTAGTCTCGTGATCCCATTAGAAACTCATGGTATATATGCTGAAGGGAACATGGCGAACTTGTCACCTACTATCCCTATCAACATTTATTAGACTCCTGGTAAGATAGAGAACATTTACATTGGGGTAGATTGTTCTCCTGGTGATATTAAGGCATATACCAATCTTTTTAAAGAGTTTCGTGATTTTTTTGCTTGGTCATATGACTAAATTCCAAGAAGAGACCCTCGGATTGTCGAGAATGAAATCAAAACTTATCCTAATGCTAGATGTATTTGACAACGTTTACGCATGATGAATCCCTGTAAGGAACCTACCATTAAGGCTGAGATATAGAAGCTACCTAAGGATGTATTTATCTATCTAGTTCCCTTGATTGAATGGGTATCCAATCCCATTCCGGTAGATAAGAAGCAAGAAACTATCCGGATGTGTACTGAATTTAGAGATCAAACTAAGGCATGTTCTAAACATGACTTCCCCATGCCATTCATAGACCAGGATTTGGATGAGTGTGCGGGAAGTGAGGTGTTTTCATTCATAAATGGTTTTTCAAGATACAATCATATCCAAATCAAGCCTAAGGACCAACAAAAGATGACTTTTATTTGTCCTTGGGGCACTTTCGCATACCAAAAAATTCCTTTCGGCCTTAAGAACGGCTGAGCTACATTTCAGCGGGTGATGAATTTTTATTTTCACGACCTAAAGCATATTATCGAAGTCTATCTAGACAATTTAGCTGCTCAATCTCATTTTAGAGTGGATCATCTAGACCATTTGCTCTTGGTTTTTGAGAGATGTCATCGTTACCAAATTCTATTGTTTAGGAAAACACACCCTTATAACCTAGGGTCCTTGGGGTTACCAACTTACTAAGCTACACTTGCAGACAATTAGCTATATAGGAATTGAAATAGGAATAGGAAGAAAACTTTGCAAACCTGGTTTATGACGGTTGATCCAAGCCTTTTCTTCTCCTCTTCCAGTTGCTTCCACAGCTTCTAGGGCTTCTCAATCAGCTCCAAAGAACAAGTGATTTATTGCAAATATCTTATATATATCAATGGTTAATGAAAAACACATTCATAACAAAATTATAACATAATTCAATAATCAACATATGGAGTGAACAATATTGGAAGAAGAACTTTCTTTATTTATAAGCAGAGAATGGTGAGATTACAACCCAACTTCTGAAACAAGTACTCCTTTTGCAAACCAAAGACACTGATTTCTTCTGCTCCAAGATGTCTGAAGGCATACCAACAGCATAACTTTGCTCTTCTATAATGATTGATTAGCCCCATCCCATGCCCTCTATTTATAAATGGGGAAATAGAGAGGTTTCAAAGGTTATGATGGTTAAGACAGTTGAGATAGTTATGATTAAGGGCTCAACTAATTTGGACTAATCGTGTTTTATAATTTTTAACATCGAATTAAGGTATGCACGAGTATTGATAAATAAAAGTCACATTTGACATGCTCCTTACTTTAAGGAAACCCGCATGTGCAATGTACACATGAGTTGCAATGCACATACTCGCGTGTGACAGACGAGTTGCTATACAAATAGTCGCGTGTGAAACCCTAAAGTCAAAATAAAAATATACTCAGTTGGCCAGGATATGATGTATGAACATTCATGCCCATCTATAGTGTTTTGGCTACTTCAATCCAGTTTGTCCTTTTGTGTCCCGACATATTGGATTTCATTACTTAAACGAAGAAGTGTCATTTTACATGATAAAAGATGCCTCCTAATGTGTGAAGTCAGAGGGAAGCGATGGCCGAAATACATTATAGTATTTAATATTGGAGAACTCAAGTGTCCAAAGCAGCAGACGAGATACCTAAAACATATACATATCAATTTCATATACAAAATCATATCTGAGGATGCCATGTTCAATATAATGGAACACTAGCTCCTTTACAATATTTGATTACATCATATGATACGGGTAACAATACCACATATATTACAAAGGTGGATCGAAGCCACAATATACAATGATGGGTCTTCAAAATCTAGAAGCTGTGTAACTGATCATAACATTATCTTGCACAACTTAGGTTATAAATGTGAACCTAAGGTCTTCATCGAAATTCAAAGGAACCAGTACAATCCCTACCATGTGAATAGATGTGTTCAAGTCGAACATGGAAGGAACTCAACAAAATGTTAGACAATGAGTGAAACTGACAAATGGAGCAAAGGAGTTCACCAATAATGGTAGTGAATCCTAAGGTACCATCGTCAAAACTCCAGGTCTTCGTCTTTAGGAAGTGCTGATGAGAAACCGTGTTGTGATGAGGAAGGTAATGAATCCTTCAACAGATCAAAAAAGCGACTAGGAACTGGATACAGGAAGGTAGACACAAGTGATACTCGGATAGGACAATGATGGGAATCAAGACAATAATCAGATGAAGGGATAAATCCTTGAACAATGAGCACGACACAGAAATGACCCAAGGCAACTTTTAACTTGCAGATAGGACAACTAGACTTATCTGTCATGTAGGAGACATGATCAAATTCCCCATGTATAAAGGACAAGTGGAGGAATAAAAACTTGAAGTAATAGATGAGCTGAAAGTGTAAACTGAGACATGAGTATCGAAAAGCTCAAAGAGTGCTATGTTCAAGGAGGACATGCTGCCACTATTTATAACCCAAAATAGAGTAGTTCTTCCTTATCTTTCCTATTAAATTTTAATGAGTCCAGGAAAGTCAACTCAGGTCTCTCTTCATTTTTAACAAGCTTGAAGAGGGGAGAGAATAATGCTTGATAAGGTCACTGATTCGTGTATTTTACGAGCCTGAACTAGTACATGCCCGTTGGTGTTTTCATATTTTGAGAGTCTAAAAACTCTAAAGAAGACTCCATGGGGTGTTTTTTCATACAATTTAGTCTCTTGAGGCCAGAAAAGTATAAAACAAACCACATAAGAACTCTCTTAGCTTCCAAAGAAGTAAGGCACACATTTTTCATACTTAGTTAGGAAGGTCCGAAAAAGGTTAAATTACCACCTACCCAACGCTCCTTCAAAAGCAACATATAGCCCGAGTTTTACGAGTGTGAAGGAAGGCAAGATCACTCAGAAAGATCCATTTGATTACGATAAATGGGGCTTACAACAGTAAACTCGATGCTTTGTTCTTAAGTTTTGTGAGCATGACAAAGACATAAAGTATGCTTGGAATATTTTTCATGTTTGGGTCTAGAGCACGAAAAAGAGAAAACTAGGCTCATACAGGGTGTTCCTTTTCCGTAAATTTAGTCCCTCAGGTCCAGAAAAGTGATAAACCTATGCCTGAGAATTCTCTTCTCAATTTTGAAGAAAAGAGAGTGCTCCTTTTTCGTATTATTCCACATGGTCCAAAAAAGTGATAAAATACCACCAATGTGGATTCTCATTCACATATTCTTAACAAGCCTGAACGAACAAGTTTACTCGACTGTCATGTCTTTTTTCAAGAGTTAGACCTGGGCCTAAAGAAACTCCATAAGGGCGGGGATCCTTATAAACAGGGATAGCTCGCAAAAAATATGGAAAATGAAGGCTCATTTTGTCATGAAAAACTATTAAGAAGGCTCCTGCAAACCTACCACAATTGTGAAATGGGTACCAAAACATATTAAAGTGTTCTAACTAGAGTACCCATGAAAAGGGAGGCCCTATCCACGGAAGAACAATGATGTAGACGAGGTGAAAATGGTTAAACACCATAGTCCATGGTCAAAGAAGTAATCCTAGGGTTAAAAGCGGATAAGGTGTATATACATAAAGACATACGGAGGACCAAATATTACCCTATATGAGTGGATAACGACTTTTTAAAGACTTCGAACCTGTTGGATTGGGGAAAAAGACATGGTATTAGTTCAATTATAAAAATAATTTCCAAACTATAGACTAGAAACCCAAAAATTTGAAATTTTTTCTATATATAGTTCAAAAACTAAAATAAAACATACCATTTGACTCTTTTACCCAATTTGGAAAGTTTTCACCTCGAACTTGAATTGCTCAGTGTGGACAAATCAGTGGACAAATTTTCAATCCACAAGTGCCAAGTTAGTTAGCTTTCCCTTCTCTTTCATTTCAACCACTCTAATTTTTATTTTTATGCAAAAAATTGATGTTTTGAGCCAGCTCTAAGAGTGCTACGTAGTACACGCGGGTATGTGACTTAAACAGTCATGTACATGCGTTCTACACATGACTTGATCAAGAGAAACCCACGTGTGACGCGCGATATTCCTAAAGAACAATCGCATGTATTGTGTGACATGGATAAATTTATCATATGACCAAAATTGAAATAATTGAATGGACTCTAATGATCAATAATGGTTAATTGGGCTGGTACAATCATGGTGTTAGAGTGGAGGGAGCGAGAGCATGAATACATGGATCGTGATGCTCTACGAGATGTACCAACTATGAAAATTTTATGACATTGTGGCTTACTGAATTTCTTTTGTACTTCCAAGATGCAGTCCAATGTTTGTTTTCTTAACCATTTGATCAGCTATTGGGATCATAACCTTGGTGCTTTCTATCTCCAAGGAGAGATTTTGGAAGTATCTGTAGAAGATATATACTTCATCACAAGGTTATCTCTCAAGGGTATGCTCGTGAACCTCGAGGGCACAGGTAGGGGTGGTGACCCTATGAGTGTCCAAGACTATGTTGACACCTACTGCAAACCAGGTACTCAAAAGAAGGGATCATGTGTCCCATGATTGTCCACATCACCAGCTTCCCATTACAGGTAGTGGTGAGTACTATATTGAGGGTTGCAGGATCATCCTCATTGCATCTAGCCACTCAAACAAAGATGAGAGTTGCAGTGGAGTGTGTGAAGGGTACTATTTTTTACTAGTTCTCAGGTGTGATCCCAATCATGAGGAAGCAGCTCTCTGACTCCAAGAGAGGAAACCAGAAAATTTTTGGATATTATAGCATATTAGTGGAATTATTCTTGGAGAGAGTGCCTTTTCTCAGTCCTGCAGTTACACTACCTTCATTCTCTCCTCGCCATCTTATACTTACTAGGTGGGGAGAGTTCTTCCTCCGTCAAGGTGGTGGAGGATCAGTCCAGAGTGTATACCATTATGACTTTTATGTATGGTGGGAGCGACGGTTGCCATCTCTCGAGCAGTTTCCGTACTCCGGAATGGATTTCCACGGAGACAACGATCTCATCCTCCCGCCAGGAGGAGCATGGGGAGAGGTAGGTATTTTCTTTTTATGTTTTTATTTTTATTTTTATGAAGTTTAATCATAAAAATTTTAATCCATTTTACATGTTTTTGAAATGCAGATATTTGACTTGTACGCCCCGATGGGAACCCTAGGATGTTTGTGTGGCCCATACAGGGTGGGGACCAAGGTATACTCAGAGTTCTCGAGGGAAAGCTGGTCAGGCTGACCAAAGGATTTCCCACTATACGGATTGAGCGGATTACTGTTGTCATGTAGGAGTTTGTAGTAGGAATCCCAACTACCTGGATATGTCTACTGAGGAGAGTAGCCAAGGTCATTCTATTTTTCAAGGAGGTCAAAGAGGATGCTACAGCTGAGGATGCTGAGGATCAGGCCTAGATCTATTATAGACATTTTTATGGATTAAGATCCTATTTTTGTATATTTATATAGTTGTGACTTGATCTCTAGATCAAAACTCAACCTATCCATGGACAGATTTATATATATATATATATATATTCCTGGTTATTTACAATGTGTTCCAAATGTATCTGTTATGTATTTTACAAAATATGTGTTAAGTGTCAATCTAGAATGTAGTTCGCATATGCATCAGTTATTGTATTTTCATTTCGTGGAATGTGATTAAATGAAATAAACCGAAATTTCTTTCAAGTAATATAACTTGCAAAAACTGACGTAACAAGGTAGGGCTTCACACCTGATAAGCTCCATTAAGCTGGGAAACCACGAGTTGAGAGTCAAGTCTGACCTCTAACTGGGTGATTCCACATGACAAGGCATCCAATAACAACCCAATAACAACCATGTATTTGGCCACATTATTAGTAGCAGGACCCAAGAAAGCGCCTCTAGAGGCAACTAGCTATCCTAAGGGCGAATATATGACCCACGCGGCTGAAGCAAGGTTACAAGTATGACGACTAGCGCCATCCACAAAACCTACGAACCACTCAATTGACATTTGTAACAACCAACAGATGGTATAAGAAAAACTAACCAGCTAACTATTGTACATAAAAATACAAGAAAAAGCACCAAGCCTAGGCATATTACATCTTCAGGTAGAGCCCATTTCTAGGCTGAGGCAGCTTATTCCCATCAAAAGCATTTGACTCATACGCCCCTTTCTTCAATACCTTTAACACAATGTAGGGACCTAACCACATGGATTTGAACTTTCCTGCCCCTAAGGGTTCTTTGTCCTGATCCCAGAGTAAGACAAGATCCCCTTCAGAAAAAAAAAAATTTAGGCTTCACAGCTTTTTCATATTGGTTTTTAACCCTATTTTTATGAGCTTCATTTTCCATTAACACATCTCCACATCATTCATCTAGATTTTCCAAATGTAGTAATCGTTCTTCTAATTTAGTGGTGTCGAGGAGTACATGAATGGCTATTTTAAGCGATGGAATTTCGCATTCAACCGGAGTGACTGCTTCCACCTCGTGAATGAGTTGGAAGGATGAAAAACCCATGGAAGTCTTAACATCAATCCAGTATGCCCAAAGTGTGGGATATAGCATAATGTGCCAATTTAACCGGCTTGCATTGATGGTACGCTTAAGGATGGTCTTCAAGGTCTTATTGACTGCCTTTACTTGACCATTTGCTTGTGGGTAGAAGGAAGATGAGTGATCTTGCTTGAACCCTAGAATGGTAGTCAATTTGGTCATCATTCTATTTTGAAAGTGACTTCCATGGTCACTGACAATCTCTTTAGGAATACCAAAACGAGTAATGATCTGGTTAAACACAAAGAAAGTTGTTGTTTCTCTGTGAGCTTTGAAATTAGGCATTGCCTCTTCCCACTTAGTATAGTAATCGACAACCATTAGAGGAAATTTCAACTCAAAATGGGCCTTCTAAAATGAACTAATAAAATAATAGTTAAAATAATAAAATAATATTTATTAATTTTGGAGGAAGAAAAGAAAAAAACTACTTTTTTGTTTGTATTTTTGACATATCTCCCTGTGTTTTTACTCAAATTTCGATCGGGAGAGCTCGTTGGATGCGGAATTAAATTTTGCATCCAACGAGTACCCACTCGGCATACTTTTGACGGACCCCACCACCCCAAAAACAAGAAATACCTGAAAAATGGAATGATGATGTCATCATTCCGTTTTTTCAGGTATTTCTTTTTTTTGGGGTAGCAGGGTCCGTCAAAAGTATGCCGAGTGGGTACTTGTTGGATGCAGAATTTAATTCCGCATCCAACGAGCTCTCCCGATCGAAATTTGAGTAAAAACACAGGGAGATATGTCAAAAATACAAACAAAAAAAGTAGTTTTTTTTATGATACCTATCCCCAAATTTATATTAAAAAAGTGTTTAAGACCTATACGGTATTTCAAATTTAAAGCAATTTCATTGGCTAACACATGATGACATGGAATTTGAATAAAAGTTAAAAGGCCCATTTTGAGTTGAAATTTCCTCTAATGGACAATTATATATTCCCCCCCCAGCCGAAACTGGGTTGCACGCCATGTAATACACCCCCCATTTAGTGAAGGGGACCACTGCAATGACGGGAAACAATGGATCAAGATGTGACCGCATTTTCCTGGTGTAGAGCTGACAAGGATGACAATGATTCACAGCCTCCACACAATATTTAAAGATTGTGGGCCATAAATAACTAACACGTAAAATATTCTGGGTCATTGCTAACCCAGATGAATGACCCCCACCAGCTCCACTATGGGAATTCTTGACTGAAGCTAGCTATCAAGAGCCTAGTCTTGAATCCTTTTGTGATTCCTTAATTAGAGAGCAAGATAAGCTCATTCATCTTGGAATAATTAACAATGCAGATACATCTGGGAAAGCCTTATTGTCCCAATAGAAAGAAAAGTTCAAACCTCCCAATAAACAGAATTTTCGCAATAATAAGCCAAACAACAAGGGTCCCAAATCCTCTCAGTCAGATCATTCTTTAAAAAATAACAAAGGATACAAGCAAAAAGGAAAGAAGACTGAGCATCATTGCAATTTTTGTGGGAAAGATAACCATGATGAATCTAAGTGTTTCAAGAAGATGGCAGCCTTGGAAGCATCAATGAAGAAGCACCACATAAGCATAGATTCGTCTTCAAAATATAACTCTCATGGACATGCACTTTGTGCTTCTAGTTACTCTTATACTGCATCTTCTTCTTCTACTTCAAATGAATGGCTTATTGATTCTGGAGCATCTTATCATATGGCTAAGGATCAAGCCATATTTTCTACTATGCATGAATGTAACACTAAACAAATATTTGTTGGTGATGATAGATCTCTAAGTGTTGTAGGATCTGGAATAGTTCCAGTAGAAAATGGTTATTTCAGTGATGTACTATGTGTTCCAAAAATTTCCTGCAATTTGTTATCAGTCTATCAAATTACTCATTCATGTGAATGTAAAACTGTGACTTTTACACCTCACCAAGTTGTAATCAATGATTTTAAAAATCCTCAAAATTTCCTTGCTATTGGAACTGTTGATGATTTTACCAGGTTGTACAAGTTTAACAACTTTGGGTCATCACCTTTTCCTTCAATTTTTGTTGCTCATAGTGATAACTTGAACAAACTTTAGCATGAGAGATTTGGTCACTTAAATTATCGCTCATTGCAACAACTATGTAAAGACAATATGGTGACTGGTCTTCCAATGGTATCTTGCAAGGATGGTGTTTGTTCCAGTTGTGTACTCGAAAAACATCATCGGGACAATTTTGACAAATGTGCCTCTTGGCATGCCTCGGTTCCTTTGGAGCTTGTGCATAGTGACTTGTGTGGTCATCTTCCATCTGCTTCCTTTTCTGGTTTCAAATATTTCTTAACTTTCATTGATGACTACTCCAGACGCACTTGGGTTTACTTCCTAAAACTTAAGAGCAAAGTATTTAACATGTTCTTGGCCTACAAGGCCCTTGTTGAAAAACAATCTAAGATCTGACAATGGAGGAGAATATGTTAACAACAAGTCCACTACTTTCTGCACTGAACAAGGAATCCAACAACAACACATTGTTCCATATACACCTCAACAAAATGGTGTAGCTGAACGGAAGAACCCCACTTTAAAAGAAATGGCTAATTATATGATCCAATCTAAGGGACTAAGTCTTCAATATTGGGTTGAGGCCATAAATTGTGCAAATTACATAGTTAATCGCACACCCACTAAAGTTTTACAAGGTATAACACCGGAAGAAGCATGGAGTAAAATTAAACCAGATGTAAGTCACTTTCATGTGTTTGGTTGTGAAGCATGGGCTCACATTCCGGATGGAAAACGGAAAGCATTACAGCCTAAAAGTGAAAAGTGCATATTTGTTGGATATTCTGAAGATGTAAAAGGTTATAGACTTCTTCATCCCCATTCACATGATATAATCATTAGAAGAGATGTTAAATTTGATGAAAATCTCTTGGCCTGCAAGCCTTATTCGGCAATTGTGCCTTCTTCTTCTTCTTCCAACTTCCTTGACAGGTTTCCAGCTCCAGTTTCTGATGATGATAGTGAGGATGAAAATCCACCTCCACCTAGTCATGTTCCTCCAATTGCACTAGCACCAATACTTCCTCGACGGGTCCGTTCAACATGTGAAGCAGCTGGTGATCTTGCCAGTGATCCTAGAGATCAACGTTGAACACATTCTCAGTTTCAGCGAGCCTCTTCTCTTTTGGCTCAAGTTTCCGATAATCATGATCCAAAAACTTTTGCAGAAGCTTCAGGAAATCCAGATTGTGATGCAGCTATGGATGAAGAATATCGTTCCTTAATGGCGGACGATACTTGGGATCTTGTTCCTCTTTCAAAAGGAAGAAAACTTGTCAAATGTAAATGGGTCTACAAAACAAAGTATGCATCAGATGGAAGTGTTGAAAGACTTAAGGCAAGGTTAGTTGCCAAAGGTTTTTCTCAAGTTGAAGGGATTGACTACAATGAAACCTTTTCCCCTGTAGCAAAAATGAACTCCATCTGCCTTGTTCTTTCCCTTGCAGCGTTACATAACTGGGAAGTCCATCAAATGGATGTCAAGTCTGCCTTCTTACATGGTGATTTACATGAGGAAATCTACATGGAACAACCTCTTGGATATGTTCAGAATAACTCTTGCCTTGTTTGTCTCCTTAAGAAATCCTTATATGGCCTTAAGCAAGCTCCTAGAGCTTGGTATGCTAAAATGGATAGCTTTCTCCTTGACACTGGTTTTTCTGGATGCCATTCTGACCCCAAAGTCTATTACCAAGAAAGTAGGAAACCATCTCATCATACTTGTTCTTTATGTTGATGATCTTATCCTTACTGGTAGTGACCCTAAACTTATAACCCATGTGAAATCTAGTCTTAAGCAAAATTTTGAAATGTCAGACTTAGGGCATTTGCATTATTTTATTGGTCTCCAAGTCTTGCAAACCAAAGAAGGATTCTTTCTTTCCCATTCTAAGTATGCTTGTGATCTTCTTCGTCGCTTCCACATGGAAGATTGTAAACCAACCCCTTCTCCCTTCCAGTCTGAAGTCAAACTTTATGCCACTTGTACTTCCATTGAAGTAGATGCCACCTTGTATCATCAACTTGTTGGTAGTCTTTTATACTTGACTCATTCCCATCCTGACCTTTCCTTTGTCGTCGGTCGTGTTGCCTGTTATATGCAAACTCCTCATGAAAGTCACTGGAAAGCAGCAAAAAGAATACTTCGATATATTTGAGGTACAATTCAGTTTGGGATTCATTACAGTACAGGGGGGAACCTTTGTTTGTTGGTTTCACTGATTCAGATTGGGCTTACGATCCTGATGATCGAAAGTCTACTGCAGGTTATGTTTTCAGTCTAGGATAAGGACCTGCCACTTGGGCTTGTAAGAAACAACAAGCTCTTGCTCTTTCTTTAGCAGAAGCAGAATATCGAGCTGCAGTTAATGCCAATCAGGAAGCTTTATGGCTTCGACAAATCCTTTCAGAGTTTGGATTTGAGCAGCAGCAGCCTACTCCACTTTGGTGCGACAATCAAAGTGCCATCAAGCTTGCTAAAGATCCAGTTCTACATCAACGCAGCAAACACATTGAGCTACACATGCACTTCATCAGAAATCTTGTTCATGATAGTGTTATTGAAGTTCTCTATTGCCCTACAGATGATCAAGTTGTAGACATCTTCACCAAGTCTCTTACAGAAGCGAAGTTTTCTAAACTTCGATCTATGTTAAGAGTTCAGGAATGTGTCCTTAAGGGGGGATAGGCTCTAATGCCTCCTTCCTTCTCCTGATAGTGTCACTTTTGTAAATCCTTTAATCCTATCCCAAGTTGTTCTTAAGGGGGGATGTTAGGATATTTAGACACTTAGGGGTTAGTTAAGATCAACTTGTGTAATATATCCGTTAGGTAAAAGTGTGTTTCTTTATTATGCATTAGTATGCATTTGTAAATATTCTAATCTGACGGTCACGATATGTTCTAGACATAGAGTGATACGACGATTCAACTTCTCTTAGATCATACCTACCATTGATCTATGGCTTAACACCCGATTGGTCTATGATCTCTATTTAAAGAGCATAGAGGGTCCTTGGCTAGTTGATCGATTATGAGAAGCTCATGTAACTTTCTTTCTTTTGCATAATAAATTGCTCAAAGTAGCTATTTGGCTAGGGCCGTGTACTGTTTCCCTCTCGAGGGTTTTAACCATGTGACAAACATCGGTGTGTTGATCTGTGATCTATTTATGTGAAACAGTTGCTCAAGGTGTTCGGCCTTTTGGGAATACCCTGTGTACCCGAACATGAACGACATCTACTGACAAAGCCACATGATACGATAGGTGTATCTTAACATCTGACATATTAAATTTCTCCATGAGGCTCAACGAATCAATGTTTCCTAAAGCTGATAAGAGGGCATCCCGCTGAGCAGGACAACTCTGTAGCACTTCCAACGCCGACATCATACACAGGTTTTGGGCCAAATATTTCACCACAAAGTAGTTACAAGCAGCCCTAGAATTTATATTGTGAAATTCCTTTTTTTTTTTTTTTAATTCAGTATTCTGGGCATTGGGTTAGAAGGTTTTTCTATCATAAGAGGGTTAGGGGTTTCACCCACAAACTTACCCTTCTCAGGAGCATCTGTCTCATAATTTTTATTTATCATCTGGAGCAAGGCACTATATCGTACCATATTGATGTAGTTATGATCAGGAGGGGCACCAGGAGTGCCCCCAGTTACATTAGAAACAAAAGTCGTGTTCTATCCTTGGGGAAATGGATCCTTCAGGACAACCGGTTGTTGGTTTTTAAGCAACTTCTGAGCTTGGTCAATAAGGGGGCATTGATGAGTTAAGTGATCTCCCTGGCACAACTTACAAGGAAATTTCACTTTCTTCTTATCCTTCTTACCCCCATCAGCATTGTTCATGGGTTTAGGCTTGTTTTGATTTCCCTCACCCTGATTCCCTTTTTCTTTTTCCCACTGAGCTGTTGATTTCCCTTCTGAGAAGATTGTGCAAAAACATTTGCATTTTGGATGGAGGGGGTGGAAGCCTTTGTTGCCTCTGGTGTAGACTGCTTCACTGACAACTCATGGAGTTGCTTGGCTAGTCACTCTACAGTGGGAGAATTAACTAAACCAACCACACCATCAGCATGGGGTTCAGGCTTGGGTTTCTCGACACTATGGGTAAACCACGGTGCCTCAGGTATCATTTCATATAATATCCCAGATTGAGCATATATCAAATCCATCTTCTGGGCCCTGAGAATGGCCTCTTCTTCAGTGGTCACCCCTGAAGTGGATACATCCTTAGATATATAAGGCAATAAATATTTTAGGAACCACTCTAATAAGAACCCGGGGGATGGTGGATTTGATAAGCCTCTTCCATAATTTCCACTCTTGGATATGATTCGAGATATGCATGGCTTTGTCTTGCCAAAAGGAATACAATAGGTCTGTGCCAGCATCATACCAGACAGGAAGCTAGAAGTGATTAAGAAACACATTCACTAAGTCCAAAAAATTGTCAAATTCAGCAGAGGGAAGTTCAATATACCACTTTGTTGCAACACTAGTCAAGGTTCTTTGGAAAATCCTCAATTGAACAGTTTCATAGTTCAGTGAGTTCAAAAAGCACCACAAGTGAAAAGTGGCGATATGGGCACCCGGGCCTTCACTAGCTTTGCCGTCAAAATTGGGAAGGTCCGAGGGTAACTTGCTAGGAACAAGTAGCCATGTGGCACTGTTCCTCACTGGGTCATTCATCGACTTAGATAAGTCTAGCAAGTTTAAAGTTTCTAGGGAGGAAAGTTTAAGCCTAACCAGCGCTTGAAAAGCTTGAGTCTGGGAGGTAGAGGGACCTGCCCCCTAGTTCCCAAACATAAAGGTGGGGTTTCCCCCAGCCACCAGTTGTGAATTAGTTGGACTACTTTGAAATGTATTCCATCCGTAAGCCAGTGGATTACTCGTGTGTGGTGCATTTTAAGTGGTTTGAGCCTCCCTAGATGAAACTGGGGTATGGAAGACAAGAGCAGGTATCCCTCCGCTAAAGAGCGAAAAGGGAGAGCTCGTAAAAGGGGTGGAAATCAGTGTTTGAAAACCTTGGCCATAAGGATTTGTATTTCCAAACTGCATGCCCACATATGTAGGTGTAGGACCTACATAAGGAGTATATGGGGTAATGTTCCCCCCATTCCATGGGAAACCCTGGACAAACAACAAGGATCCACTTGGACCAGTCTGAGAAGTATGCATGAAAGAGGGTGAAGCAAAAGGTGCATTGGGAATCCCAGTGACAACCCCACTAGAAAGACCCACTACTTTAGAGGAATTCAGTGGTTGGACCACCCAACTACTTGGTGATAAAGGTGCAGTAGGTGCATTTGGTCTTGGAGTACCGACCAGGGGAGTTAGAACTCCTCTAGCCAAAACAGCTGAAGTGGGGGTAGAAATACCCTCTCCAGAGCTATCCATAATGTTTCTCACAGGAACACCAATACCAAGTGAATTAAATGGGAGAACTTGGACGATCACATGATCACTTAAGTCATTAAGAGGCGGGTTAAAATTCCTTGCAAATGCGTCATCCTGCAAGTCTTCAATCTCTGCTGCAGTTGTATCAACCTGATTAGTCCTAAGTTCTTGTTCACCTGGAACTTCGCTAACTCCTACTGGTTCAAATGAACCATCAACACCTAGTCTCTGCCTTTGAGGGGGCGGTGGAAGCTCCACTGTATCAGATGAAGGAGGATTTTGCAACCTTCTTGACCTATAGACAGGTTGGTCCTCAACAGCTAAAAAGTTTACTCACACACACCTAAAGGAACTAAGTACAGACAACCCACTTAACGCTCACTAAAAATTTCTTAAATCCAAACATACAAATAGGTATAAGATATACCTTCTAGAAGAAAGTTAATGGATGTTTACTTGGGTTCCTTGTAGATGTTTTTAGGCACAGGGGGAGGAATCACCCAACCTCCCTCCCACACCTTCTAACGGGGTTATCTTCCAAGCCCGTCCAAGGTAGACCAGAAATATCCTTTCGGTATACCTGTGTATGATCTCTAATGTCAAAGAGACTAAAGGATACCGCAACTACACAAAGAGTCTAGGGGGACAGTCACAAGCCTATTTCATATGTATGGGCGGGGTAGCAAATCCTGAAACCCTATCAACACCGACACCGCATGGGGCCCAAGAGGTCTATTGACAAAAGTCCCCAGATGTGTAAAAATCCTGATCTATGCTCGAACAAGGAATGGAAGGGTTATCTCCTCAGTCCAAGTCCTCACGCAGCCTCATGCTTAACTCCTGTGTAAGATGAGCTTCCCATATGCAATCAATATAGAGGAGGATTTACCTAGTGATTCGCTAACTACATCTGAAGTCAAATACTTATGGACAGTTAAAACTCCCTCGTCCACAAGTCTAGCCTAAGCTAGTTGGTGTATGAACCTAGAAAAAAGAAACTTACTAGTAATTTTTAATTATGTTGTTCTTTTTAATTGGCTGTTATTAGTCAAAGGTAATGGCGTGAAAGTTGTATGGTGTTATGGACTCAGCAAAAGAAAGCAAAAACTGATGTAAAAATAAAAATTTTAATTCAAATTGCAACTACTATGCCAATTTTTCTTTTCTTTCAAAATGAAAGATAATGAAATTAAACTAAGCATGAGAAACTACAAGACTTTAAATTTTTTATTTTCCTTGAAAATACCGAAAATCTCACTATATGCAACCTAATGCAAAAAATATAAAATTTTGTCTTTTCTTTTAAAAAAAATTTCAAAAATTATAAATGCAACTAAATGCAAACTTGGGTAAATTTTGACTAATCTGAATATATGACAGTGAATGATGTAAAAAGGATCCCAAAGAAACACACTTCAACCAACAAGAAGAAATGGAACAAACCCTAACCTTGGTGGAACTAACAAACTCAAAAGCTTACTAGATCCACAAAAAGATAATGACAAACTCAGACTACAAACAACAATGCAGAGCATAAAGTATTCAAAGGACTTGATCACTGACCTAGAACACAAGCATTCAACCCAAAAGGCCAAGTAGTAGGATCAACAACACTCACAAATGAAGAAATTCAAACACAAAGAACCCAAGGACTTGAAATATCAAGCACTGTGTGATGTACAGACCCAAGACTCATAGAGTCATGTCAGAAACAAAACCCTCACAAGAAATCAAAAGGCCAAAAGACAGGGAGAAGAAAAACCTAATGAACACAACGAAAACTACAGGAAACACGTTCTTGTCTATAAGGACAACCCACATGTGACATGTGACTGTCTAGAATGCAAACCGCATGTACAAGGTGACAAACGTGACTATCAACGAGATAACCTGTGTGTACTGCTAAATTTTTTTCAAAGAAAAAGGGACTAGCAGACAGGCTTTGAACATGCCAAACTAAAAATCAAAGGCAGAAAGCAGACAAAACACAACCAAAATCAAGAAGAGATAAAGGCTGGTCAGGGAACCTAAAGAACAGACCCACAATAGGCTAGGCTCCCCATCCGAGTCGCTAGTTCTGTTTTTCAGGAAAATAGACCCTTATAACCTAGGGTCTCTGGGGATACCAACTTACTAAGCTACACTTCCAGACAATCAACTATGTAGGAATAGGAAGAAAACTTTGCAAACCTGGTTTATGAAGGTTGATCCAAGCCTTTTCTTCTCTTCTTCCAGTTGCTTCCACAACTTCTAGGGATTCTCCAATCACCTGCAAAGAACAAGTTCTTTCTGCAAATATATATATATATATCAATGGTTAATGAAAAACATATTCATAATGAAATTATAAGATAATTCAATAATCAACATATACAAGAGTGCACAATATTGGAAGAAGAACTTTCTTTATTAATAAATAGAGAATGGTGAGATTACAACCCAACTCCTGAAACAAGTACTCCTTTTGCAAACCAAGGACACTGAGTTCTGCTTCTCCAAGATGTCTGAAGGCATACCACTAACATAGCTTTGCTTTTCTATAATGATTGATTAGCCCCATCCCAATCCCTCTATTTATACATGGGGAAATAGAGAGGTTTCGAAGGTTAGGATGGTTAAGACATTTGAGATAGATATGATTAAGGGCTCAGTTGATCTAGACTAATCATGTTTTATATTTTTCAACATCGAATTAAGGTACACACAAGTATTGATATAGGCAAGTTGTGTATGACACACTCCTTTCTTTGTGGAAATCTGCGTGTGCAATGTACACGCGAGTTGCAATGCACATACTCATGTGTGACACGCGAGTCGCTATGCAAACAGTCGCATGTGAAACCCTAAAGTCAAAATAAAAATATACTCAGATAGTCGGGATATGATATATGAATAGTCATGCCCATCTCTAGTGTTTTGGCTACTTCAATCTAGGTTTTCCTTTTGTGCCGCGACATATTGGATGTCAATACTCGGATGGAGAAGTGCCATTTTACATGATAACACCCACGCCATTCATAGACCATATTTTGGATGACTGTGCGGAAAGCGAGGTGTTTTCATTCAAGGATTTTTTTTCAAGATACAATCAGATCCAAATCAAGCCCGAGGACTAACATAAGATGACTTTTGTTTGTCCTTGGGGTACTTTCACATACCGAAAAATTCCTTTCGGCCTTAAAAATGTCCGAGATACATTTTAACGGGCGATGACTTCTTTTATTTTCACGACCTAAAGCATATTATAGAAGTCTATCTGGATGATTTAGCTGCTCACTCTCATTTGAGAGTGGATCATCCAGACCATTTGCACTTGGTTTTCGAGAGATGTCATCGTTACCAAATTCGGTTAAACCCTCAGAAGTGCATCTTTTGCATGAAATTTGGTCGGTTATTGGAATTCTTCGTTTCTAAGGAGGGGATTAGGGTCGATCCAATTAAGGTTGATGAAACACTTCGGTTGTCTCCCCCATGCACAATTAGACACCTTCAAAGTCTCCAAGGGATGGCTAACTTCTTACAGAGATTTGTCATCAACTTTGCCAATTTGACCAAGGGTTTTATGTTCCTTTTAAAGAAAGATACTCTGTTCGTATGGGATGAGCGAGCCCAAGAGTCCTTCAATGCTCTTGAGAAATACTTGGAATCGTCCCCCATGCTTATTCCACCCGGCTATAGCCGTGACTTTTTATTATATGTGGCTGCATATTAAGAGACGATTGGGATGGTTTTAGTTCAAGAGGACAATGAGCTTCAAGAGCACGTTGTCTACTATCTTAGTCAAAACCTTATTGATGTCGAACTTCAATCCAATCATTTTGAGAAGCTATATCTAGCAACCGTTAATGTGGTTCAACGGTTGAGACATTACATACTCGTTCGCCAGACTACGATTGTGGCTCATATAAATCCATTTTAGTTTTTCTTAACTAGACGAATGATAGGGGGAAAGTATAATAAGTGGATTGTTATCTTGCAAGAATTTGATCTCGAGTTTGTTTCAATAAAATTGAAGAAAGTGCTAGTCTTTGCGGAGCTCATGTCGAATATTCCTAGTTTGGATGAAGATGAAGTTTACGAAGATTCTTTTTTCGATGAAAATATCTTCCTTATCTCAACTACGGACCCTTGGTATGGTGACATTATCATATATTTACAGACTTTGAATGTCCCTCCTCACCTTTCATGGGACAAGTGTCAACGTTTACGACATGTTGCTAAGAACTAACTCATTATCGGTGACACCTTGTATCTTCATGGGTTGGATTCCATTTTACGTCAATTTTTTACTCATGTGGAAGCTGAGACGGTGATGAATTATTGCCACAGTGGGGGGTTGGTGTTCATTTATCTAGAATTTATACATCCCAAAAAATCCATAGAGTGGGTTACTATTGGTTTTCAATTTTTAAAGATTGTGTTGATGCGGTCAAGCAATGCCACCCTTTCCAGGTGTTTGCATGGAATATGCGCTCACATCCTGTCTTGTTACACCCTATTATCACCGTTGATCCCTCCACCAAGTGGGGGGCACCATCACATCATAGTGGTCATGGATTACTTCATGAAATGGGTAGAGGCTATGCATACTATTAAATTCGATGGTGAGATGACCGCTCATTTTGTATTCAATCAGATCATTACTCGGTTTGGTATCCCGAGAGAGCTTGTCATTGACCATGGAAGGCACTTTTAAAATAGGATGATGGATGAATTATCTTCGAATTTGGGGTAATAATAAAGAGTATTCCTCTTCTTATTATCCTCAAGCGAATGGACAAGTCAAAGCTGTAAAAAAATCCCTTAAGTCCATTCTGTAAAGAACTGTTGCACAAATAAAGACTAATTGGCACATTATGCTTTACCCTACTTTGTGGGTGTACCGAACCACTGTTAAGACTGACACTAGTTTTTCTCCATATCAGTTAGTACATGGGGTGGAGTCGATATTTTTGATTGAATGAGAAATTCCTTCTTTGAAACTAGCCATATATTTCTTACGAGGGACTTCTTAGTTGGAAGAACATCTGGTCCACTTAAAGTACCTTGATGAGAAGCGTCGATATGCCTTGGTGGATCTTGAAATCAATAAACGTCATGCAAAGGGTTAATATGACAAGTCTATCCGTCCCTGGAGATTTAGTGAAGGTGACTTGGTTCATCTATATGACAAATATAGTGAACCATTATGGGCAGGTAAGTTCAACCCCATGTGGCATGGGTCGTATGTGGTTAAACGAGTGTTGGAGAAGAATGCATATGAGTTAGTGGATTATGAAGGGACATCCTTGGCAGATCCTAGAAATGGGCTCTATCTTAAAAAAACTATTCCTAATTCTGTTTCGAGGCTGATACTTTGTATATTATTGTATAGTTGCATAGTTTACTTTTGGTCTTCCTGTAGTGATTTGGTTTGTTGACATGCTCCCCTTTGTTGTGGAAGATGTCAATGGAGTCTTCGATATATATAAGATATGATGACAGTGTCAGTCGCAATACCAAGAACTTAGCTTCGGCTACTTGGGTCATTTATATGTCTGAGGGTCAGGTAGTGTCTTCGGGAGGTGTGTGTCTCCGACCATCTTCGAACAATGTTGCTGAGTATAGCGCCCTGATTGAGGTCCTACATGATGCCATATATAATGGTATCCTATCTCTTGAAGTACGCCTTGACTCGCAGTTACTTGTATCACAGTTAAATGGTGTGTATCGTATCAGGGATCTGACTTTATTGCAAAGGTTCTTACGGGTAAGATTATTAGAACAACAATTTGAGCACATAACATACATTCATATTCCTAGGATCTATAATCATGTCGCCGATTCTTATGCAAATTATGTATTAGACTTGCATTTGTTACATCATTAATGAAGCATAAAAATCACACTCAAATTTTAAACATACATGTAAATATGATAAGTCAATCACTATAGGTTTTTCATTTCCAAAATATAGTCCAAAATGGTGTCATAGTAAAAAATATCATGATACAAAATTGGGGCTTTAAGCCACCAAAAAACACTATACAGCAGGTACAAAATATCTATCTAGGAATCTATGCCCGCGTATAGGGGTGATGGTCATGGAAACAAACAAAAGCATTTGTCAACCGTCAAAATAGTTGAACCCATGCACGGGGCACTCCTACTACATGTCGTTGCACTGCCTCGGGCAAGTCCTCGACTTGCACCATAGGCACCCTGTGTGTAATCCTGATGAAGTTGGTATGTATGCTTTGGAGCGTACACTCCACATCTACACCTAGTATGTCATCACCTTGTCCCCTCTAACGATGTCAGGGGAAGCCATCCGACCATCTAGGACCCACATCTATATGTGCATGATCAATGTCAGTACATGATACTACCAAAAACATGTTTTTGGTTCCACTATATCAGAATTACAAAAAAAATCAAATATTTCAAGAAAAACACATTTTGGATTGTTACCTATATCACCATATGCGACACCTGATGGTAATGGCATGTCTCGATCTCCGCGGAAGTCGATCCCTGCATAGGGATAGTCATCCACGACCATGATCTGTCACTGCCACCAATGGTAGAAGTCGGGTGGGAATGGAATAGGTGTCCTACCTCCCCCTAACCGTTGCATCAACTTCGCCCAATAGGTTTGGGTTGGATCCTGTAGACCATGTGGAGGAACTTGAACTATTGGGCTGAGTCCCAGTATCCACTCAAAGAAGAAAGTGAACAATATGCTGGAGAACCTAAATTTCCTTGTCATGCCCATCTTAGAGTCAGTCGGTTGTTGTCTCATATTGTTCAACAATGATGTGCTCCAATCATATATTGTGGGTCTCATACACTCTACCGCATAGAAAATGAGAGGCCTGGAGGCCTAATGCAATAATGCCAGCCTTGCTATCTTGGATAATACCAGTACTATGACCTTGAGACCAAGGCTCTGGATGGATTTAAGTACTTGGATTCCAATTTTTTCAGTATCTGGAAGACAGTACAGAACTATATACTCCTCTATGGTGATCTAATCGCCCACCCCATGAGCCCTCAATTTGACTACCTCGTCTCGGTGGGATAGTCTAGTACTGAAATATATGTCTTTGACTTCGAGTCTCAGGGGCATCCCATCTAGCTGAAAATCCTCCATATATGGATCCCAATATTCAACGATCATTTGCAAATGCCTTGGTTAGGCTCTCAAGCTCCCAAGTTGCCATAACTTGTATAGACCACATCCTCTTAAAGCTTTTTGGGCATTTGCATCACGCTAGACTTCCCTATCCACATCCTCATGTTCACGCTCTCTCCATTCTAGAACCATCCTGCAAAACAAGCATGCATTTTCATGAGAGATTTCCTTTAAATTGAACATAAGCACTCTTATACATGACCCTTTTTGGTGACAGTCGTGTGTATACATGGGAAGGGTTTGATTTTCCTGCATATATCCAGCCCTATACGCGACCTGATAGCTTGTTACTTGTGTGGGATGGGATTTCCATCTTTAGGTTTCTCCAAACAAAAACATTCACCATGGAAAGTTGAAATAAATGCATTGAAAAGATATGGAATGAGATGAGGATCTACCTGGCCCTGATGGTTCATGATTTTGTTGCTCCTAGCTCTTGAAATTGACAATTGAAGTTCATGGTCCAAAATGGATCCAAATGCACTATGTATGGTAAAAAACAAATGGTATGGTGAAAATATGATGTTTTTACTATTTATAAATTTTCTTTTGAAATTTTTACCCACTGGCGTATATTTTTGACCTTTATTAACCTTTTTGAACTGTTTTGGCCTAATATTTTGGTGTAGGGACTTATTTTGAATGAGGCTTTCGTCGAGGTCTTGACCTATTTGTGTCTATAACATGTATAATTTTGAACTAGCATATAGGACAGGATCACTCTTCGTATGCATCATGCATTTTCCTATGACCATGTCGCCTTAAACTATAGGTACGAACCCACTTCGTAATGTTGCGAAACCTCATATTGCTGCTAGAAGTGGCATTATGTAAGTGTTAGAGCCTTCCTATTCATGGGTTCCCTAGTTAGATCTTGTTTTTCCATTTGGTACTCATGCTGAGATTATTCCCTTAGGTCTGGGAGTCCCTTATAGTCATGCCATAGCTTTGAGTGAGAACCTCATATTCTCTCTTAAACTTTATGCTGGCCATCTCCCACAGGGACTCCCGTTGATATCAAGTTGTAATTGCATTTCATACATCTGATTTTCGTATTGAGCTTTGCGTCAGCTCCTCGCTTTAGTTTTATGAGCCATATAGCCCAATATTGCCTCAATTCCAACCAAGAAGAGCCGTTCATATATATTTTACATCTTGATTACCCCTTACTCGAAGGAGAAATTCCTTCAAGTGTCCTTATCCTGCATATGCTTCCTTGCATTGAGAATAGGTATGTTCCACTGCTTGGAATTAGTTTGCTTTCCCGCGACACTCGTTTCGTCCTAGTTTGTACTATAAAAAAATTTATTCTTTTTCAAGATTTCCAATATGAAAAAGACCAAAAAATTAAAAAACATAAAAATACGGATGGGAAGTGATATTACTTTTGGCAATTTTCGTGCCGTGTCACCTTCGAACAGAGCATTGTACTCCATCCATTGGTTGGGTTATTAATATGACTTTAGGATTTGTACTTGATACTTTGAGTTTTATCCACCAGTTGGTTATGCTTCTAGTCCTTATGGAGTCTCTGTCGATGCCTCTCGTGTTGAAAAGTTGTCCCAGTTTTCATGTTGATTCTATCTTGCCTATCAGTCTCCATCTTCCTTATGCTCTTGTTCAAAGGAAGTATTATCCTGAGTCAGGCATTCCTTATATATCTTGTCTTTTCATGTCGTCCATTCCCGATACAGTTACTGGTTCGTGCACATATTATTCATCCGATTTCTTCCAAATTATCCACATTGATGTGTACCTCATGTTGGTTTAGGGGGGATTTATTAATTCCCTCCTTCCAGTGGATTCCATTTCATCGACTTCAGATCATTTATTCTAAAATAGGATTCTATAGTCCATTAAGTTCCTTGAGGCTTGCAGTCATCAATGGTTGGTTCTCTCGCCATTGACATTTTTGGGAATACATCAATGTCCCCTGATCAATGGATTCTCTCAAGTGTTCGACCTCAACACATCTATTCACACTTATTTGATTTCACTCTGGACCTTGATTCCCATTATCATTATCGGTGGGATATCTCGCGTATGTTAAAAGTATACATTAATGGTAGGTAATCAAACGATGGTCAATCATGTTTGACATAGACACCTTTATTCACATGATGGGAGATGTACCTGTAGTGGATTGTGAAGAAGACTTACGAGCTTGGTGGAATTCCATATATGCTACCTCCTTGATCGTGCCAATATTCATGAGATGTCAGCTCTCATGCCTAGATTCTAGTCTTCTATCAGATATCTTCATTCAGTATGGAGATCTTGTTTCACTATATATTGTACGTGGCAATGACCACATGTGACATATGTCTATTATTCCTATTCATGGCCATTGTACTATTATGTATACGATACTGCTACACTTCATATTTGCAGTCACATGCTTAGATGTATCATTGTATTTTATTGATGAGTGGCTGGTTTTTCCACCTAGGTCTTCATTACTCCACTTTTGGGATTGGTATAATGTATTTCAACCATTGTGTTACCCTTATGACATCACACATTAGGGGGCATCTGTTATAGTTGATTTTACCACACATTGTATATCATGTCTTTATGGCCTTCCCTATCCCTATGCAGACTCCTTGGACCCCCTTTGCTCAAAATAAAATTTGATGTTCCAAGAAATACCTTTAAAAATCCCTAATTATTGCTATACGCGGATCACAAGCTTACATCCCATGTGTACATGCAACTTGTCCCACTATGACCTGTGTACATTGGGAAATGTGCCCAAAAAGAAAATATTTTGGAGTTTTCCTCAATGAGTCATGAATAACTTGACTATTAGCCTTCCATATGCCTGGAAACGCTCTGAATCGACCCTTCACTTCCTATATTTGAAGGGCTATATGTTGAGCCTCTTGGATGCATTAGAGGAGGAGAACTTATGAGAGAAAGGAGACTATAGTGGATTTTTTCCACATTCATACATCATTTAAGTTTGCATCCCTTTGTCCTTTTGAGTAGCCATTGATGCTCTTCCCAAGATTTCTATTGTATTATAAGCTTGCCATTGATTTGGAGGTTTGAAGTGGTGGAGGCCCAGGTGGAGGACTCAGTTTCTCCGTTTCGACGAGGTGTCGACAAATTTTGTCTCTTGTATCTCTGTTTATAATTAATACAAATACCCATTTCTCATTTATTGTATGTGTGTAACTACGAATTCTCTTTATCCATGGATGCAGTTGCTTCAATTTATATGCACTGGTTTTATATATGCTAGAGTAGGTCTAACACTTAATATATATCATTCTTGTCTCTTTCGTTGTTGTTGAGAATGGAATGTGGGTACAAGTGTGGTTGAAAATATCAATGGGGATCTACTACAACCATATGGAATGAGGTATGCCTTCTATCCCTTAGTGTTAGCTTTGTTTATCTCTATTGCATATGGAAATGGATTGATTTTTGGTGTCATATAGTCTGTTGTGGTCTACCCCAAGCCATATGAAGTTTTCTCCGTAATAGTAAAGATTAAAAGGGATACATAGTGCATGAGTGGGAAAATGTTGTTTATCATTTGATATTGTATTGGAGTTTCTTGCGCTTCTCTTTGCTTGGATGATGTACCCCTTTCAAACAGTTGGGAGATGTGCTCCTCTATGACCGAAGGTAGTTGGAGTTTTTGATAGAATTCCAATTAGAGATTGAGGAGGAAGTTATTAAACCTTTTCACTGATCTTTAATAGATATTATACTATTGTTCTTGTACCTTTCCATTTCAGTTATGGATGTTGGAATTTCTGCATTATCCAACATCCATAAATTCTAGTATGTGTTTGCATTGTTGTAGTATTGTGGCTTTGAGGTAGAGTTTGTAATTGGGGGTTTGAGCTCTAGGCACCATGGTTGTTTTTTTATAAATCCTACTGATGTAATTTTAGGCCTACGCATCGATAAAATCATAATTACGTTCCTTTATTCTTCTATGTTCAGTATTTCATTTCTCTTATGCTCAAAACATTACCAAAATTGACTAGTCTTCACTGTTTATGCAATATATTAACTTATGGGCCACCAAATTAGGTTATTTAAGTTGTTGCATGTAGGTGGGACAATATAGATCCAACCCCCAACATCGTATAATAAATTTTTGAGGCTTATGGGTCATTTGGAATCACTTGAAAGCTTCCTAGTTGAGTTGTCTTTCATTTGAATTTTTCTTCCTAGTTTCCAAATCTTGTTGTGTAAAAGTATATAGTCATGTCAAGTGTTTCCATAGAAGGTTGGGTTGTCATATTTCAAGATACTTCTAGTATTGCACCAGAATCCATTGAGTTTCCACATAATTCTTGGGGTGATTACCTCAAATTCTTTTGGATTTCCAAAGGATTGTCCCAAGTGTTATGTACTCAAAAAATGTGCAATTGCCGAAGTAGTGTCCTAAATCCACCTTCCATGTGTCTTGATAGTCTGCACTAAGTCTGTAACTAACCATCATAACCTGTGTTCCCAATTTTTTGATTGATTGGTAGTGTTTGGGAATCCATCTTAACCATCAGTGTTCTAGTGCTAATTGGGCAAGTACCTTGTCGAGAATTTCTATCAACTTAACCTCCCAAGCGGGTCTTATGTGTTTGTCTGAGGGTCATACATGTCATCAAGGATTTGTTAGGACTCATCCCATGTTTTAGATAATAAAGTATAAAGGGTTTGGTTCCATTTTAATGTTAAATTCAATGAAGCGTAGGATCATTATCCTGCATGAATTCAAATGAGAAGAGAAGGTTGCATAAGAGAGAGAATAATTTAGCGTAGAATGATAAATTAGTCATGGAAAAATTGTACATACATAGAGACAAAATTGGAATAATATGATTATATTCATGAATCAGTAATTAATATGCAATACAATGGTTATACATATAGGAGAATTAATGCCTAAGATATGATTCAAATCTACCAACTCGGACTGACTCCGGAGCTAAATCAGTGTGGGAAAATCACCGCTGGAGCTCACTAATGCAACTCTAGATAGCTAACTTGGTCTACAATTAGTTAACTGATGAGGGTAGGTGAAAAAAGGTGCCCACACTCCCTTCAATCATGCAAAATGGAACTAGGATAATTTATTGTGATCTAACTAATGGTAACTGGAGCATAACTGAACATAACTGATTAGCTACCAAGGTCAACTGAAGTAGACTAATGGTGGCACTCAGAGTGGGTTCCTAAATTATAGGGTTTGGTCCCTGGGGCACCTAAACTCATGCAATTAGGTGTAGCAAGTGGGAGATGTCCCCTAGGTGTGTCTCCCATGTTCTAGTGGAGTGATGAAGACCTCCTAATCTAGGAAAATAGACAATTACACTATGTTGTCGAATGGAGGATTAATAATAATCCCAACATTGAATCCATTTGGAAACAGATAGGTTTTGGTTTGCAAAAGCTAGGAGTTGCACCTAGTTTCAAATTTTTACTTCTTGCCTTGGAGTTTGGGTTGGTATCTTTGTTTTTTAGCTTGAAAATACTACGATGGCATTAGACCATGGTCCTTTGCACCTAGGAGCTACAAATATAAGGTTTCATTTTCCGTTGAAGAGAAATGGAAGCTATGAGAGATGACAGAAGGCTTGATGCACTAAGTCCTAACATGGATATGGTAAAGATGACCGAAGCATGCTTCCATGAGTATCTAAATTAGAGAAGAAAGACTCATGAAAAGTTTTCTTTCAAAGAGTATGTCTAGTATGGATTTTTTCCCAAGGATATAAGTGATGAATCCTTCAAGAGAAAGAGATCATTGAGAGAGGAACCAAGTTGTCCCGCCTCTCAAAACAATGAAGGAGACAGAAGAATGGGAAGTGAATGCATCAAGAGAAATCAACTTGTTCCACCTCTTAGATTAAAGGGGAAGAAAAGAGGACCAATCATCCTTCAAAGGAGAAGAGAAACAATATTCCAAGAGAAGACCCATGTGGTCCTTGTGGTGAATGCATTGAGTATAACGAAGAAAGCATCATCCTAAGTTATGAAGGTAAATCTGATTTTTGTATCAACAATGTTTTCTTACATCAATTCCCCATCTCATGTGATGAAATTGATAGCATAGATTTTTCTACTGCTAAAGTGGGTGTTGAGGATGAAATTGGTGTCATGAATTCATGACACAAGAAACTTGATAGTACATTGCAACCATCATAAAATATGCACATAATTCTTCTAGTTGAATCTTATGCAAAATTAAGCATGATGAACATCACATTGAGTCAAATACCAAGGAGACCAAAGAACCTTGCGCAACAGAAGACCCAACAACCCCTCACTAGATTGCTGCCATTTTGGGAAGTGATTCCACTTCTAGTTTTTCCAATTTCTTTGTTGGTGATTTCCATATCACTATAGAGAATATGGAAGATGAGATGAGCTCAATGGAGCTCAATTACAGTGAACCATTCTATGGAGCAAAACATAGATCAACTTCATCCTCAAAGCTTCAAAGTGAATCAAGTGACATTCCCTCACTAGTTGGTTACGCACTAATAAAGTTGGTGGAAGAGAATGCTACCCAAGCTCCACCACATTAGGAGGAAGACATGATACAAGGTATGCTCACACTTCATATTTTAGTATTCCTTTGTGTCATCACGATGTTGCATCCACTTCCGGGGATAATTTTGGTATTGGCATGATTTAGTTTGTTGATGATGAGACTCAAGAATCTAGTGTCAAGGATGATGGTAGTGGGAGGGATGGATTGTTGGATGGGAGTCAACATGATTCTCATAGGATGGATGATCTCGCATGTGAGATCACACATTGTGTTGTCAAACAGACATGGAGTGACTTGGAGAGCCTACTCCTAGTCACTAAAGAAAGGATATTGCAATTTCTATCTAGAACTGATGGTGCACATAGGTTCATGGAGGCCGTCATTGGGAAAGTTCAATTGGAGGAGAGACATAGTGGTATTGTTGAAAAAGTCTCTAGCTCTTAGCTCTGCAACATTAGAAGAGAGTTGGAAGAGATAAAAGATGATTACTTGCAGTTGTTTATGGATAAATACATGGCTCTCAAATTTGTTGAAGACAAAGAAGCAGCAAAAGGAGAGTAGCTTCATATGGATTTGGGAGATTCTCTTTCCTCCCCTGGGACTACTAGTGATGTGATGTGTGTGGATGATTTCACAAGTGTTGCATTGGAGGAGATTCATGCACAAGCTTCCCATGGGGAGTGTTCAGTGATGCAAGTGCTTGATGGTAAGTAATATTATGGGGGTTGCAAAGCACATGTTTCACACCAGGAGGAACATGAGATTACTTTATGTGAGGAAGGCTCATTTGTGGAGGATATACTTGAGTTCATTCCACTTGACCCTAATAGCAGAGATCTTGAGATAATTTCCTCGAGATCAAATAGCAGTGAGATTTGTCCATCCAGGGATAGATGAATTGTAGATTTAGTGACACTAGGATGTGAGAGCATATCTTATGATTCCATTGACATCTCTCATAGTGTCTAGTTAGATGAGAAGCAATCTATGCTCATTTGGATGCCATTTGATGCTATTCATCCACATATGGATTGGGTGGAAGATTACATGGCACACATTGAGACACCTTGTAGGAATAGTTTTGCTCATGTTATGTGGAAGACAATTGTGCAAGCAAGTTACCATGAGGAAATTGGCATGCAATATGTTGAGGCATTTTCCTTGCACAAGGGAGAACTCAGCTTGCCTTTATGGAGGAAAGTCACATCTTTGGATGAGGCACACATGTATATCCTTGTGAGACCAACCAACAATGGAGACCATGCATCTATTGTTTCAATGGATGATCATTATAGAGAGTTGCAGTTGGTTGAAATTCCTTCACTCCTAGCTCTTGAGGATGTGAAAGAAAATGTTGATTTGATGGAGGGACCATTTCTATTGATGCTTCATGAGAAGAAAGAGACACATGTCTCAGCTTCTCAACTTGATTTTGATCACTTGGACACACCCTTGGACCTCCTTCAGTATGGTGAACAACAATGGCATTTACTTGTGTCGTTTGATACTTGTCTCATGCACAACAGTAC
>LPNX011100327.1:128881-258253 GCA_001517045.1 Pseudotsuga menziesii
TTGACACATCAAGCAATTCACTCTTCTTTCCAAGAAAAATGTGCAGCTGAGGAAGAGAAGTATGCAACAACAAGAAAAGACTATTTTCTGGGTTTAATATTTGTGTGTCTATCTTTTTCTTATATCTGATGTACTTGTATCTTGAATCTCTGAATAAGAAATGTTGGTTGGGTTTTTCCCAGGATATAATCTTTGTGTCTCTTTGTTTTTGTGCATGGTTATTCTTTCAGTGATCTTTATTTGTTTCAGCTGCAAATAATTGAAATCATTCTGCTATTATAAAACCCTAACAATCCGATTGTGTAATTGATATAAATTTTTATGTATCGAAATTTGAGATTGAGCATGTTGTTTGGTTTTTAGGCCTACACCCATTTTCTACATTAACTATTAAATGTATTGACAAGCATTGAATCCAATAATTTGATCTGCAAAAATAACACAAATCAATTTCAGAAGTAAATGCAACAAATGTCTAAGATCGAGATCAAATGATTAGTGATAGTTAGATGATGGTAGACAACCCTAGCTTAGCATTATCCTATACATAGCTTGAATAAGTTTGAGAAGAGATGACCATTCCAAATTTTTGCTAAAAAAACATTTCAAGCATGAACTCGGCTTACAATGGAACTTTGAACATGGCCTAAAATGGAACTTTGACACTGCATGTTCTAGACTAGATTTACCTAACAGTGAACTATGAGATTTGCATGTTGTACACTGGAGTCCCCTGACAATTATGCTATATTCACTCCACCTCCTTCGGAAAAATAAAACACTAAGCCATATTCAACACATCACTTCTTAAAGAACCACTTTTTTCCACCCCAATTTGTTGTCTATCTTACATGGCATTCATCTCAAATATGATTTTCACATAAGCAACGGCTTCAAGCACAACCCAGATCCCACACAACACTTCTCACAAATGTTTCCTCTTTTTATTTTATTTTTGGTAGAATGAAGCATAGATCCAAAAGGTGCATTCCACCACCACCATTACAATTTTAATTTATGCATACTTTTAAAACACAAGAACGGACGAGTCCTAATAGAGAAAGCATTCTTCTTTCTTTTACAATTTATGCATACTTTTGAAACACAAGATCAGACAAGTCCCAATAGATAAACCATGCTTCTTTAACTAACACAAATATTCTGCCAGGGCTAAATTTGACTGCCCACACTTCCTGGATCCATAAAAAAGTCTTCAGTCACATTAAACAGAGCAAAATATCTAACATATCAAACACCATACTGGCGTTAACTTTAGAAATGGCTACAAACCTCATGCATACTGTACACCATAAGAAGAAATACAATAGCCCAATCTATAGTGGGAAGGACTAATTATTTTTGCATTATAAGGTACGCCCTGACGTCCTGGAACATTTTCCACTCCTAAAAGGTTGGGAATACAATACTGTTGGCAATCTAGTGCATTGCAAAGAAATAAATTATGAAGTATGAAAAATGAGTATGAAAATTCAGTTCCCATAGCTATTGACAAACAGATAAAACCCTCTAACTATCTCAATGAAATTTGTAATATGTCCAAGTTAGAAGCCTCAAGCCATCCAAGGCTATCAACAACCTACTATCATTTAGTACAAAGCTTGGTGTACTTTGAAGTAAATGGAAACTTGAATAAGCGTTCTTTAACTAAGTGCTTAGAGCTAACCACATATTAAGAGGTGTTCCTTTCATACATTTTTTATAGGGGCTTGTGACCATCCACCCCAACTTGATAGCCATGATGGTTTCCATTAATCAACGAAACCCTTGCAGGACCGTACTGGCTTCTGAGGGGAAAACATGACACTTTTAAGTTTTTGGAGGTTCAAACCTTAGTTGAGACAATAGCATCTCCCCACTTTCGATAACCTGGCTCAACCCTCATGACCTACTTTGAAGTAAATAAGCCAATGATCAAATAGTTCATAAGATCGCCATGCATGTAGAATCCACATGATGGTTCTTGGATGAATTCCACAAATGTCAACAATTTTTATAATTAACATTCTGAGTTCCACGTTTTTGAAGCATTGGACATATCCTAATTGTATAAAACATGTTACTATGACAAGGTATTCGTCCACTTAGAATTGGATTCTCCTTTAAGACTTAGGTACAACTAGATAATCTATTGGTAAACGAAAGATTGATATTGTCTCCAATTCTCTGCAAAGACTGCTAAATGAGTGGTCTATGAAGCTAGCATAATGGTCCAAGGCATGGTCTACATCCTTCTTGCTGGAAATGAATACAACAATTCTATTTGACCAAAAATTCCACTCGTGCACTTAGCTAAGTTTGATAATATATCTAGCATCTAAGTTTGACAATATATCTACCATACCATTCCTGAATCCTTACAGCCATTCAATAAGACTAAAACTGATAGTTGATTCAAAGCTATAGCCTCTATCCTAGGAATCCAATCCATCTTGATCAAAGGCAATGCAAAGACATAGGGTGTTTGTAAAATTGCCTCATAACAAATAAACATTACTTTTTTTTGAGGGGGGGGAGGAGCATGATTATAAAACCCATATTAAAGATTATTGTTGATATGGAGTGTCAATGCATCCTGTGATAGTTAGAATCTTTTTAAGCTCTTTCAGTCTTAAAATAAATCATTTCATTGTGAGTTCCTTTTCTTAAGTATAGATACAAAATATAACTATAACCATTGAGTATGAGGAAAACCAAGACAGAGAATGAGTTTCAATTTGGAAGCATGAACATTCATGTCATAAATAATAAAAGTATTACAACACTAGCAATTTTTTCTTTAGAAACATTCTTGATTTAAATGAACAACATAATTTCCCAAGTGTCTTCTCATCACCATGAATCTACTGCACAGGTTTTCGTATACACCTAAAAAAATGCTGCAATATCTGAGCTGGAATGTATAATCAAAATTGACTGTTTAAGTAGTAGTATGTTGCAGCGAGTCCTACAACTCCTATCACCACGGCAACAGGTAAAGCCTTCCTGCACAACCAAATGACAAGAAAATTGAGTAAGAAATATTGAAAAAAATGGGCTTCCCAAATGGCTATATAAAAAGCAAATTGAAATTAGTCAATGCTATGAGAAACCAGTTGCTTTGATAATGGAATCAATGACGATACAAACTGTTGCTTTTAAAAACAATAACTTTCCATGTAATGTTCAAGCCTAAACATCCTTCTTTTTCTCTCCAGTATTAAAACAGCTGAGATGCCGTTTTGGTTGTTTTCGTCCAAAAAGTATACAAACCAAGCACAAAAGGAGAATAACATAATCTAAATACATATGAAGTTGAACAAAAATCAGGGTTTCAGTGATTATTCAATGCAAGCACGTGAGAAATTTGGAAAACAAGCAGCAGTAATAATTTTATGTAAGCCAGAGTCCAAAACACTGGTTTACATCAAATTATTACCCAGATGGCCACATTGAAGGCCCAGGTTCAATTCCTGATGAGCATGGAGCCCTGGAAATTAAGTTGTTGACCAAGTTTGAAGGTGTCCATATGCAACAAACCACTTATTTGATAATATAATTTTATCACTTCATCTGTAGTAGTTTTCCGTTATTTTTGTCCAAAAAGTATACAAAAGCAAGCACAAAAAGAGAATTACATAATCGAAATACATATGAACAAACTTCAGGAGTTTCAGTGATTATTCAATGCAAGCACGTGAGAAATTTGGAAAACAAGCAGCGGTAATAATTTTATGTAAGCCAGAGCCCAACATACTGTGGCTTACATAAAATTATTATCCATGTGGCCACATTGATCGCCCAGGTCAATTCCTGACGAGCATAGAGCAATGGAAATTAAGTTGTTGACCAAGTTTGAAGGTGTCCATATGCAACATACCACTTATTTGATGAGAATATAATTTTATTACGTCATCTAGTAGTTTACAGGTCCAGAATCTTACTGAAATATAGCTATGTTAGTATGCCAATTTACAGGATGAAAACAAGATCTTTAGCATTTAATGGGCCTAATGGTTAAGAACATGTGTTTCCTTCTAAAAGGTCACGGGTTCAAATCCAAAGGGACATAGGGTATGTACACCTTTGTAAACTTAAGCAGTCAAATTACTATGTGGAGGGGATCCCTTGTCCCACAAACAAGGGAGTCTTATACATCAATTTGGTGTCTGGCTAGGCTGTGACCTTAAAATTAGATTGTTATTACTAGTAGTATAAAGAGAGAGGCATATGTTGCCTTGTTATTGACACTTTATTCCTGCATAAATGGTGGGATGAAGGGTGTTGGAATCCAAGAAGAATGAAAAGGTTTAAATAGTGCTTACAGAAAACACTGCCTAGTTAGTAAGTAAATTAACCAGACAATTCAGCATAATCACACATTCTATCCGAAAACTAGAAATGACAAATAAATTCTATCACCTTATCAGATGATTTAAGTCCTCGGCATCACTAAACTCTCATTTTATACTCAAGAGCATAGATTTAAAAAGAAAAGGGAAGCATGGCAAGGCAAGCTCCATAGGCAAAAAGTGAGTAAATCCTTGTACCCTAGTTCATCCACTTTGTTATCACCGGGACCAGTATTGTGTGCAACTATTATTTCAATAAAAATAAGCTTGTAACCACCAAGATGAATACTACTTCTAACAATCTGACCAAGACAACTTGCCTGGGAATTTAATCACGGAAATTTAAGAGTTAAAACAAAGCTAAGAGTGTTGTTTTATCCAAGCGTACCCAATCATTTCATCTTTCTTTAGGTCTGCTTTACGAGCTTTACGAGCATCTTTGTCATTTACATTCTTCGTCACAGGATCTTCATAAGGTCTGAATCTCCTTTTAGGAGCACCACAGACTGCACATTGAAAAACATAACTCTGATTAAATACACAACCTGCAATGCTTCAATAACGTTTCTTTAGCCAACATAAAACATGATAACTTTCAAAACAAATATAAGAAACTAAGAAATACAAATACAAATACTAAATTGATAATCAAATAATTCTAAGGCTAAAGAAAAGGGAAATGCATGCATCTCTAGGACAGGAGATAGAACAGTTAATCTTGGTAAAACCACGACCATGGTTATTTAATTCAACCAAATAAACCCTCTCGAGGCTAGACTTTTCTTTCTGAGGGCAGGAAATTGGGATCATGACTGCATACTCCTGCCTAGGAGTACAATTTGAAAGTCTTACCTTCAGTTTGAACCAGCATCTCAGCCACGTTTGAACAAGAGTTATATTTCTTTGGCCATGTTGGAGAGGCATGGTTTCCAACTTCACTAGGAGATACCCATCCAAGTTGAAGCTTTTCAATGAAATTGTTAAACCAGAGGTCCTGTGAGGTTCAGAGATTTAGGGCCCCAATCTTGGTGAGATTGATTGGGCGCAAGTGGAGAGAGATCATTATGCTTTGACAACATATCCATTACAAAAGAATTGTTCCTCAAAATATTATGCTTGCAGAGTTTGGGGCTTAGCCCCTTCACCTTGAGTCTATGGTGCCTTCCTTAGCTACTCCCACGTAAGGAGGAGATTCATTTTATAATTATAAAGGACATTTCTAGGAGTTTCATATGGGTCTTTTGGATTAAGCCACCTAAGTTCCTTACCCCTAAGAAGACTTTCTATTTTCAGCACTTTCTCAAGAGCTTTGATGGCCTCATTATCCAACCAAATTATCACTAGTTAAATGAGCTTCAAATTCCCATTGGTCAACTTTGCATGTGTTTGCACCAACAGAGAGTAGACGTTGACCACTATATCCTCAAGGAGGATCATGTCTGTAAAATTTATTTGTTGAACGAGGCACAGGCTTAAGAATATTTTATTTGCCCAGTCTAATATAAGATTAGAGGGGAATATCATATCCTCTACAGAGATTTGGGTGGAGCCCTATCCATCTTCTTTATACATCCTAACAAATGAAGATTGGCATTGTATATTAAAGAGGCAATGACCTTCAAACAACGGTTGCTTTAGAGCACTCGTATTACAACTATATGGATTACTTCCTTGTTCCATCCTAAGAAAAACCCTAGTTAGAACATACATCTAGCAACTACAACCCAATCTGATCACCACAGATCTGTTTGACATTACTTCTCGACATTGCTCCTCAACCTATGCCACATGGATATAAGAATGTTCTATGACAAGAACTCAGAGGGTCATACACACTCGACATCTCATCAGCACAGGGTGTTAACTCAGAGATGTATAACTAGATTCTATAGTACTACTAGAGATTTTTCAAACTTTGATGTTAGGAGTGCATTTTCTTCTTTGAGGACTTTCTTGAGTGCCAGCAGGAGGGTTATGAGGCCACCAAGGGTCATCCCTTGGGGTACCATTATCCAAGGATGCTCCCCTAAGGACATTATTCTGCAGGCTCTTGCGGTCAATATTTGTCATAGATAATGAGAACAATTAGCTCCCCTTCACTTTGTGTGTGGGGAGGGTGAGATGGCTTACCTACTATCGTCTGCCCCTTTTACTTGCTATGGTTTATTGTTAATTATTGGTTATAGATTTCAAGCTAAATTATTTTTCACCATTCTCTTTGTGGGGAGATGCACTCTCTTTGTAGTTGTTAGAGTGCATTGTACTCTCGAATCCCACTAGTCATTGATGCAAGGCTACATAGTAGGCCCAAAAATCACCAGTTTCCCATGGCATACATTATACTATCAACAGTCAAGAGCTAACCATTACTTAAATCAAAATCAACTTGACAATAAACAAAATGAAAGTAGAGGAGGTATTCCCTCAAAACCAGAAACCACAGCCCATCCAAACTTCCTGAGCTATTTTGCATTAAAACTAAGCTATTTCTTTCTGCCCATAACATTTTCCCAAACTTTGAATTTTCAAATTTTATACTCTAGTTTTTCTCTATTACAACATTCAGTTCTAACTTATTTAAGTGTCATTCTCATCCTAATCTATGTTCACTACACTATAAAATAGTTCTCCATTCCTATCCTATCTTCATGCAACCACTTATGCAAAATTTGCTAAATGTGCTAATGCAAATTTGGAAAGCATGCATATGCAACTTATTTTCATTGGCCAAATGTGCTCACACATTATTCTCCCCTTTCCATCCTTGTTAAAATACATCTGTATCTTTCCAAGCTTCCATTTCTGTCCTTTTCTCTAACAATTGAATCATTACAAATACAAAAAACAAGAAATGTGCTTTTTTCTCCATAGATTGAACCATTTCACTTCACATGCTCAATCACTACTCTACTTCTATTATCAACACCTCATAACACACTGCCATGTGTAGAATGATTTATCTTCACTACGCCAGCAGTCTTCTTCACAAATGCCACTTGCAATTTGCTTACCCTCTCATCTTGAAACTGATTATTCTAAATCACCATTCGTTAATTTCAGAGTCCCCTATATGCACTCTGTCCACTCCTAGAAAAATCCAAGTTTGCCATTGTAACCCTCCATGTTGAACTTCTCTCCCATCCTCTCATCCAACTCATCAAATTACTCTTCCAAGAATCATGGCAATTGACAGAAAAATGACTAAAATTTGATCAATTAAATAAATGCTCCTTGGTTACATTTTCAAAAATAGTTTTATCAGCGTGGTCTTTTCCTCCACATCCACACTGATCTGTCATATTAACAATAGTTTTTTGCTCCATTATATACATCCTCTGTATTTTGTTTTCCATCAGCAACATTTTATTCATGGACTGCTGGTAACAATTCATCTTGGCAGACAAATCCACTTATAGGTGGTGTTACCCCCCATTTTTCATGGCTGTCCACTTGTGATTTTGTTCACAATTTTGGTAGGGGGTGGCATGTTGATGGAGCTATGGATGGTTAAGTTTAATCTGGTTGAGGGTCCTTGATGTTGGGAGTATGTCCTAAGTGTGGATGATGCCCTAGCATTTAGATCTTCATGATGATGTTTGAACTTCACTTATATTTGGCACATTCAATTTTTTTCTTGAGTACCCTAGTGTTCTTGGTTCCATTTTGCATCACTTGGCTGGTTTCATGGTATGATAGCATTTGGAGGACTCTCTTGTGGAGGGTGTTGCCGCCTAATACACACTTTATGATACGGGAAAGTCTCCAACCTGCTTTGTGTGTCCTTAGGGGCAAGTTAGAGCTGGGGACCACTGTCACCACAGTCCACAACTCCTCCGTTTAGGCTAGATCCCAACAGAGCCAAGGGGGGTAGTCCCTACGGAATACTAAGTTCCAGATTTATTAATTAATTACAAATTAATTAAAGGGATCCTTTTAAGGTTACAAAATTACAAGACCAGTGCCTAGATTAAATGGAGTCAAAAGATTACAAGTTACAAACTTACAAAAGAATAAAAATGATTATCCACAATTGTCTAAGCTAAGCAAGATTTACAATATTAACAATATGAACAAGTGCTAAAGAATGGTTAAACAAATATACAATGATACCTGAAAAGAAACAAGACACACACCGAATGAACAAGTTATTATGTCAAAGATCAAACAACAGACTGCTTTCAAGTTACAAGACTTAACAATATTTTACTCAAGTATGCCACAGTACTTGAAAGATATTATACTTGAAGGTGCAAAGTACTGAAATGAAATTTAAATGCTTGCAAGATGTACTTGTAAAATGAAATCCTTAAAAAGCAAGGACTTTGAAGCAAATACAGAAACTGAAATGTGGGTAAGATGTTTTGCAATGTCTCTTGGTTCGTTTTAATAGATTTTATTAAAGTTGAAGTCTTTGATTAAGTTTTAGATCCAGTGGTGTGACTACCCCAATCTAGTACTTCTCAAGTCAAAGAGGGAATGCTGTTGCGCTCAACAAAGTGGGAGCAAAGCCTACCCGTAGCTCACAGGTCAAACCCCAATGCCCTGGTGCTCAACAAGGGGGACGTCAAAGCGCCTAGAGACCCCCCACGGTCTACTACCCCAAGTCGCCTCCGAGGGCACTGTTTTTAATTAACTGGAAAAACAGCTGGATGGATGCCTATTAAACTAAGACTTCTCTATCCCCTGTCATATCTTGCGAGTACCCCGAAGGGTGATAACCGAGTAGAGGAGCAGGAAATAGAGAAGTTGTTGTTGGTAAGTTTTAAGGGTTAATTTTAATCTTGGTGGTTAACCTGCAAGGTAAATTTTAAACTGTCAACAAGATCAACCAAGCGGTATCCCTTATGGGAGGTGCTGGTACTTGATCTTGGACTGAAAAAATAAAAAAATGTGTGATTGTAATAGAAAAAAAGAAAAGTTGTTTTAACTAAGCTAAGCCCCCACTTTTCCTGCTTTTCATGTCCAACTTGAAGTCCCTAAAGGGAGATGACAAGTGGACAGAGGATACACCGGATAGGTGGGTTGTATGGTTACTTCCTTTAACAAAAAATTTAAAATTACTGAAACTTGAAAGAAACTGTAACTAGCTAAAGCAATGCCTAACCGCACAGCAATCTCTGTGACAGAGATGGTGGTCTGTCACAAAGATAGTGGGTAAACTGAAAATAAAACCAGTTATCCTAACCTCACAACAATCTCTGTTACAGAGACAGGTGGGTAAACAGAAGTACAAAAAGATTAAACTAACCTCACTTCAATCTCTGTGACAGAGATGGTGGTCTGTCACAAAGATAGGTGGGTAAACAGACAAATAACTTGCAAATAAAACTAACTCTAAGCAACTACTTATACAAATTTACAACAGAGAAATACCCCAAAGAGAACTTCTCATTTGGGGTTTACAATGTAATAGGAGATAAAGAAGAAGTGTAATTTAGGGCCTCTTTTGGACCAAATTTTTTGCTGGGTTTTCTGGGCAATTTAGGGCAGCATAACCCCCTCTTTCTGTCCATAAAACCTGCAAAAAATCAGCAACTTACTTGCTGGAAATTACTGCAGAAAACTGAACAGAAAGTTAGAACAATTTAGTGAAAAACCCAGAAATTTTACAGAAAAATCTGAACTTTAAAATTTTAAGAAAATGAAATTTCAGTAGTTAAAAATGAGAGTTTTGGGGGTGCAAATGGTACATAAACAACATATTTATAAGCCTATACTAATATAATATGGATGGGGGCCCTAAAACAAGGGTTATATTCACTATACAGTGAATAAAACCCAGTTTTATGAAGGAAAACAGAAAATGGCCGAATTGAAAATCTGGAAAAATGAACACTTGGAGGAGCCCTTTTTGGCTTGGAAAACCTGTAAATAAACTTGAGAGAGTTGCAAATGTAAGCAAAGAGGTGAGTACCCAATAAATCTACCAAAATACTTTGATAAATATTATTGAAAAAATTCACATATGGAAGTAGAAATACTTCTACTTACAGATCCCTCCACAAAATACTTTGTGGAGAGCTATCTAAGCTAGTACAAATGCAAATAAAAAAAAATACGATACAAGTTACCTCACCAAAAATATATGGAATGTAGCATGACGGCAAAATGTTCCTCCAAAGTATTCTTCTATTACAGCCCAACTAGGGCAAGATTCAATACAAAAGAGCAAGAGGCTTGGGCCAAATGCTTGAGAAAATATGAGAAAAGAGTAGGGAAAAATTCCAACAGCATAACAATAGCATGAGAGAAGTTGTGAAATGAGGGAGTGAGACCCTCATTATATAGTTGAGGAAGACCCCAACCCCTTGAACATCAATGGCCAAGATTAGATCTAGATCTAGATTAGATCTCCACCACTAGATCTAGGTATTTGACTTTTTACCACTCTCAACCAATCTACACCCTTAGATTGCTTTTTAATCCATGGCTTGAGTGCTTGATCCATGTCTTAATCATTCTCCACCCTTAGATCTAGGGTTTTTGACCAAGTGGGGGCCCCTTTTGACTCAAATTTTAATTTTTATTATTTTAATTTTTATCTTTAATTTTTTAATCTTTTATATAATCTTTAATCTTTAATCTTTTTATTTTTAATTTTTAATCTTTAATCTTTTATTTTCAAGTTTTAATCTTATATTTATCTTTAATATTTTATTTTTTGATTTTCTATTAATATTTTATATTTTTTAATTTTTTGATCTTTTATTTTTTATATTTTATTTTAAAATTTCTATCTTTTTATTCTTTTATTTTTTAATTACTATCTTTTATTTTTAAGTTTTAATCTTATATTTTTATTTTTATCTTTTTATTTTTAATGTTTTATTTTTTAATTTTTAACTTTTGATCTTTAATTTTTTAATCTTTTTATTTTATTAAGACAAAAGGGATGCCCCACTTAGGAGATTTTCAGACATTTATTTTGACCATGGAGGGTTTATTTAAATGAAATTTTGGCTATGCTTAGCCAAAAATGGTCTATCTTCCCAAGTCCTTGTCAGAATGACATGGGACTCGAAGCAGTGGCTTAGGGGGTTTCATAGCAATTTACCTTGCATTCATAGCCCCTATTACAAAGTGCCAGTGCTTGAGCAATTACATTATTACATCAAAACTTAGTTAATTAACCACCAAGGGGTGACATTAATTAACTAGAAAAAATAAATAAAAACACAACAACATAACGAAACTCCGTAAGACTCTATACAAATGTCTAGCATGGTCACGAAGAACATTTTGAACCCTTAGCCACCCCATGGACTTGACTATTAGAACGTCCATCACCACTTTGGAGGATTTTGAGTGAAAAACCAGACCAATTAAAATTGTTTAAACAACAAGATTAATTGGAAAGGGAAAAAACACTCGACGAGGGGACTTCCCTAATAACCAGTTCCATGGTGTGGCGTCCATATCATATGACCCACACTAGCACATATAATTACATTAATTTTCCCACGCAGGGGAGCGGACATTTCGTTTTACAAAGGGGCAATTGCCCTGCAGAAATGGAAAAATCCTCAGATTTTTCCAAGGTACAATTTGTACAATTATGTACATCTTCATGTACATGAAGTTGCCACCTAGTCGAAATAGGTGGGCAACAGAGGGCCATTATGATTGGCATTTCATTTGGCACCTAGATCACACTCAATGTCTCATTTGATGCAGCACCCTCCATTCTAGCTCACATGATGGTCTAAATGCAGCTTCTTTTCAAGCGCTCATGCCTTTCATGGCTTAGAAGGGATGCTGGTCCAAACGGGTGTCCTAATCAGCTGAGTGCTCCCCCTTGTTGCTCATCCTTGGAACCCATGGAGGCATGCCCCTAAAGACCTGTTTTCAGTGGCATTTGGATTATGTATTGTTGTCAGAACTGGTGGGAGATCTGTGGCTCAAAATAATCGTGTGCAGAAATAATGCATGGCAAGAAATCAGTTCTAAGGGCCTGGTTCTTTATGTGGAATAAATCGGCTATGTTTGAGGCTTGCAAAATTCCTATGAACAGAGATTAATACTCAGTTAGCAGGCCTGTTGAACAACAAGGGGATGCACCTTTAACAACAGTTTAAGGTCCTCTGGTCTGGGATGTTTTCAGGGCTGAAACAGTCACATGGTCGAAGCTTTGGTTTATTTTCCTCTAGAAACAGAATTGATCAGCAAATAGAAGCAGTAGTAAATGGTTCTTTCAGATCTGAATGTATATTCTAGCCACATGTGTATTGACAGTCTCAACACAGCAGTAAAAAGAGGGTATATCTCAGACTTGGGAATGTGATTTTGCTTCCATTGTGGGGTCTCCTATGGTCCTACCCTAAATACACAGCTTATTGATGCAGTTGTAGAGTTGTTAATAGTAGACCTGTAGCAGCATGCTTATCTGAGGCTTTTGTTTGACATCTTGGTGTGATTATTCATCATTTTTGGAAGAACACTCTAGCCCAAGAGGACTGCTTCATGATTAGGAGGGTTTAGAGCAATCTCTTGTATTTGATTTGGGACGGAATTTTGATGACATATATTGGCGTTTTCCATAGATCTCTCAAGCTCTTATGATGTCTTGGAGGTTTGATATTTGATTTTTTATGGAGCGCTCTCCTCCTAGTATGTATTGGATGACATATATTCTCATTCCCTTGGGAACTCTAGTGGAATGGATATGTTTTTCACTAATGATGGCTTTAATGGGTTTCTATTGGAGCGCTGTCTTGTTCATAGGCTTGGATGACATCTTGATACCATTTCTTATCACTATGTGTTGACTGCTCTCCTTGATGCTCTCTCCTGGCACATGTGGAGCTGTTTTATTCATTGGAGAAGGGACCGTCCCCTTCCTCATGGGCTTGATCATCTATCATGGACACATCTCTTGAGATTGATGCATTCCTTAGTCCATGGATCTATCTTGCATGTACTAATGGAATAGTTGTGGAGGTTGATGAGTTGGTTACTATGTGAACATTATTTAATTGAGGGAGTTCACTACACATGCTTTATGATTGGACATTTGACAAGGTCAAGAGAATATAGAGTCCACCAATGAAGTGTTGGTTACACACTTATCCATCTTTATTTGAGATGTGTCCACTTCTTGGGGCATCTTTGACCCATTCCTAGCCTAATCTCATGGAGCACTCTACTTGGAGGTTGATTTGCCAATGTTTCTATGCCTTACCTATTGAAGCATTCAACCTTGGAGGATATTTATTCCACCTTTCTAATGATATGGTCCACTTTAGATCTGTTACTTTGCATTTGTGATGGAGGTTGCTTGGCTTTGTAGTAGGTCTAGGGGGTCAAACTCTAGATCTAGGGTTTGGTGTTGCCTTGTGGACACTTTCTTGTGAAGTGCTACTATAGAAGAGCCTTTGGAGGCTAGGACATAGACCTTGTCTACTACTTGATCCCTCATTTGGTGGAGGTTCCCTTCTTCTTGGGCCATATGTCTCTTGGATATTGTACATGTGACGTTGACCACCATTTATTTATTATTATTGGCTTAGTAGTTAGAGGATTTTTTTATTTGTTTACTCTTCCCTAGGATAGATCTAGGGTTTTGGTATATCTATTATTATTTTATTGTAGAGGAAGTTAGAGATCATCCCTATATAAGAGAGTATCTTCCTCATTTGTACTCATGTTTGGATTGGGAGAGAAATCCACTGGACTTAATGAAATATATCTTGGGATGTTTAACGCTAGTGCTCCATTGACGGTTTTTCATATTCTCATGCTTGGTTGGTTAATGAAACTTCAAATTGCCAATGACTTTGAGGTAATAAAAGAGTCAGCTATCTAGATTTTATGTGGTTGTTATCAATTGGAAGTGTAGTTTAGCTGCACATTTTTTGCTCTAGGTTATGTGTTTTCTAATGCCTTCCATGAAAGTTTTCCTCCTTAAGTCCACTTGAAATTTTTTGATCTAGAAGATTCCCTTCATTTGATTTTTGAAATCAGCCCATCCATTAGAGATCAACTAGGTTTGTGCACTACAACCCTATCCTTTTCTAATCCTTCTAAAGAAATCCTCACGCAATCTTTGGTTGACCCCATTTGCCCATTGGATAAGACACTAGTCTCCAATCCCTTCATCGCCCTTATCTTTTACATTCATAAAAAAACACTTTGTTTTGCTAGAGTTACTTATGATTTCACCTTGTGCTCCATTGCTGAACTCTAGAAATCCCATCATAGGGACTCCTCCCTTGTGCTACAGAAGAGCTATCCTAAAGAGCAGAAGAGGGTTAGGTGTGGTGACATTGGCCTCCCTCTTGGTTGTCCATAATCTATCATCGATTGTAGGGATTTAATATTAAGATGTTAGTTTGTGTGGTGACAAGTGGTACTTCCACAATCTTCTGCATCGAAACAATTGTATGCTCCATCTTTGTTGCAACTTGCAAATCAACCTTTTCTTTATCAATTTCATGTGTTCTCCTCCCATGTCTCCAACACTTTTCAAGGAGGCATTTTCTTCTCCTATTTCTAGATTCATCTTCTATTTTCACTCTTATCTTCATGCTCTAGGAGAGAAGTCTTGGCTGCAACTTTCAGTTCAGACTCTACTTCTTCTATAACATCATTCACATAATCCTTTGTATACTTATCCTCCCTTTCAGACTCTTCACATTTAGCTTTTATAACCTCCATTGTTTCAGTCTTCATCTTCTACAACTTCATAAGTTTGGCAATGTCTCTTGCCTCATCGTCCACTTCTCTAGTTGTGTTCAAAAAAACAGTCTGAATCTTCTCAACATATTAAGTATGCTAGAAACACTTAGTTCCCACTGGTATTTTATCTGCCTTCACATCTTCAACAGTCTGAATCTTCTCAACATATTAAGTATGCTAGAAACACTTAGTTCCCACTGGTATTTTATCTGCCTTCACATCTTCAACTTGACCATGTTCATAATATTCAGTTATAATCACATTTGCAACATTATCCTTCTTTTCTACAACATCTTCTTCACTTTCTTCCTTCTTTGGCACCTTTTTTCATTGGTGCACAAGCTGCATACAATCAATCTTGTTCAGTACTTATGTTGGGAAGTTCATTAGCTTCTTCTTCATTGAAGGAATCCTTTCCCTTGATTCATCCATGCACTGGTGGTCTTTGGCCAACAATTCTTCTCTTCGATAGTGACAATTCATCAAAAGGTTCTTTCTTTCTTCAGTTGCAATCTCTCCATATACAGATTCTGCTACAATATCCTCTTTCAACTGCAAAGGCATTAGGCCTATCAGAATTTCACCAATCCATAATAATCTATACTATTTTGGTGATCTCCTTCCACATTCTCTTCATCTGGAACTTTATGGGGACTAGAACCTGCAGCATCCTCCTCAAATTCTTCATGCATGCATTCATTTGGGTGATTTTTCTCTACCACTTTGCACTCTTAAGTGCATCGCCCTCTTTTGAGTAGCAAAACTCCTCTCAATATCCGAATCTAACGAACAACTTGCTTCAGTGTCTCTGTTACACTGCTCACAACCTTTGTCTTTTCTTTCATGTTACGTTGCACATGTACCCAACGCACCTTCAAATGTGCCCCAAGGAGAGAGATGCCACTTTTTCGACCAAGAGGAGTGTTATTCAGCAATGGTGGTCATGGTCGGGCCCTTTGGTCCTTCTTTTAGGATTGCTATGGCTTAATGGCACTGTTGACTGCCCTTTGTTGGGGTTTTTAACCCTGAGGTTGGTGTCCAAGGCTCCTAGGGGTTGATCACTGGGTCACATCACCCCACACCTTGTTTCCTTGCACTGGTGGCCTTTGTTTCAGTTATGATACCTTGGTCTCCCTTCACAACCACCTCAGACACCCTCTTGGCCCTTTAGCTAACCAGCGCTCTCAATTCCTTGGCTTCCTTCCTCAGAGGAAGTCATCCTTCCACCTAGGCCGTACTGCTTCTTGAGGGGGGCGTTGAGGGATTTATAACATTTTCGGGGTTAGATGGGGCATGACGCCCTCCATCCAGCTCACTCCAGCCTTTCGTTTGGAGTGATTCGCTTATTTTAGTAGTTTTAGGCACCTAGGGGAAAAATACCCCAGGTAGCCTACTATAAGCCTACTTTAGGCCATTTTTATATTATTTTATGTTATAATTTTAAGTTGACATTTTATAATTTCAAATCGACATTTTAAAGGCATGTTGGCCTAGATATTTTTGTAAAGTGAGTGCGAGAGGCTATAAATAAACTTCTCCTCACTTCATTTTACCATAAGACAAGTGAGATAAAAAAATATGCACTTATTTTACCCAACTAGGGCTCTTTGGAAGTGATGTGCCTCTCTTGAGGAAGATGATTTTCTAGGTTTGATGACAATTTCTTTAAGTTTCTTTGGTTCTATGATCTTGCTAAAGGTGATGCTATGATTTGTTGGTTAAACGCTTGCACAAGGAGGTATCTAGGGTTTTTATTGATCTCTCTTTGTTAAATGTTGATGAATGATGTATGTTTATGGATTGAATGGTAGACATTAGAGCTGCATTTTGTCTTGGCTAGGACATTTTTCAACCTTTAGTCCCTTTGGTTTGTAGAAGTACATCCCTCATAGGAGTCCTTCTAGGGCTAGAACCTTTGGCCTTTTGATTTTGTTGACAAACCTATGATAGGCTTCTCAAAAGGAAGGTTAGTCACCTCCTTAGATGCCCTAGGGTTAGGATAAAACCTAAAACCCTTGTCCCCAAACCTCTTTTCCTTAAAATCTATTGCATTTGCATGTGTAAATTGACATTTTCATGGTAGTATTAGGGTTAGAAGTAAGTCTGCAATTTTATGTTAAAAAAACTAGAAAAATATAATAAAAAAATTGATTTTTTGGCCTTCCTCAAATTTCGGCCCTCTCTCCTACAATTTTTCCCTTCCCTATTTGTCCCTAGAAACCCTAGGGCGAAATTCTAGGAGGCCCTAAAAATATAAAAAATTCCTAAAACCTAAATTATGCCCTAAAAAATCCCTAAAACAGTCTTAAAATCAAACCTAACTAGCCCTAGCAACATCCTCTTCCTTTATCCCTAGACCTCCACTCCTTTTCTACCCCTCGTGTAATATCCCGATTTTGACCCCATTGCATTAAAATTGTACATGATGTAAATATTGTTATTAAAACATGGTGAGGAGCTCAAGGCCAAGGCCCCACCATGGATTTAGCATTTTAGGCCAAGGCCCCACCATGGATTTAGCGTTTTATGTATAAGCAATTAAAATTGATACCTATGGTTCTTGTGCAAGAAGGCACAATATAAAATGAGACATCATGTAAATATGCAATTTAATAAAATACCCACAACTAGCTATGCAATGCAATAAGAGATGGGGGCATGATTTCACAAGGAATAGGGGGGGAAATTATTCAAACCCTTGAGCCAATAGTGTTAATCCAAACGTCAAAGAGAGGGCCCATAAACTCTCAACTACCCATTTTGTCTTATGCACCCAATCATTTAATTCTTCCAAAAGTTGGTTGAGGCAATTAATGCATTGGGAATGGAGAGGTATGGCAGTCAATTTCGTATTGGAGAAAGCCATCAATTTTGGAAAATCGTGTTTTTACTTATGGGGCAAGAAAACACTCAGAAATTGGTGCCCAAACCATTCATCACCCATGCGTTTCTCTTCCTCACGCAGCTGGAGCTACCTGGGCATTTTTCCCTCACGTTTTTCTGCAATTTCCTCATCTATCCATGGCTGGGAATCTGTTTTTGCATTGCACATTGAATGGGAGAAGAGATTCACAATTTCAGGGGTTTATAGAGGCCGTTTTTGCTCCTGTAATGCCCATAAACGATTGCTCAATGGTTGGGAAGAGAGATTCACGATTTGGGGGTTTGTAGAGGTCGTTTTTTCCCATAAACGTGTTGTGAAATCGAAGTGCTCACCCAGGGTTGATTTCCCCATCTACCATTTCGTTTTTGGTTGCCAAAACATTTTTCCTTTATACCCAAGACTTGTGTTTGCTGTTATGTGCATCCTTGTTTTGGTCTGAACCGTGAGTAAGACTTAGGAGTGGAAGAGGCCCAGAATTGGATTGATAAACCTAGTGAAGAGAGGAACCTCACAAAAAGGATCAAGAGCACTGGAATGGAAGGTATGGCTTGAGGAATGGAAGGTATGGCCTGTGTTGGGTGTGTAGGTATTGTGGAGGCCAAGCTAGATAGATCCTGTAGAGGTGTCCATAGCTCTGTGGTTGAGCTCACTAGCTTAGCAATTCTTCCTTTCCACTACCTTAGCAACCTGATAAACCCCCAACTGTAGATTGGCTTGGCTGAACCTTGGTATGTATTTGGCTATGTGTGAGCCTGTTGTTCCCTTTTTCCTTATGGAAATCATGCCCAGCTCAAGGGTGGTAGTTGTGCTGAGAGATTGAGGAGCACAACTGGCCTATGGTTGGGTGGAACGTTGTAGCGACATAGCTAGTTGCTCGGGGCAGCTCATTTTCAAGATAAGTGCTCTTGTATTAACTCTGCAATGTATTTGTTTTATGAATTATTATGAACATATTGAATGCTTGAATGAGATTTGCTTCTGCTGTATATGATTGCATTATGCATCTGCATATGTTTTTACTTTCAATGCGTATTTTATTATGTTCATGGGGCTAGCTGCCCGGTCAGATAGCAGTTTTATCGAGTCCTCTCTCTTCGGACGAGAGAGGAGGGGACATGACACCTCGGCCTTCCCTTCCTAGCCTTGGCCTCCCCTAAACAGACCTTGGATGCCCTTTTTGCGACAGTCCTTGGACTGTAGCATTCGTTTAGGCTGCTTATTACTTTCTGCTATTCCCTTAGAACTGCAATTTTGTAGACCCTCCTCTCCTCTACAGTCCTCTAACCCTGCAGATAATCATCAGAAAACAGCATATGGAGGATTAGTAATTGGCATGTTAGTGGTTGTTAAACACAGGTCTGAAAGTAACATTATTTTACTATGATATATTTGCTTGTTGTTTGTCATATGCTGCTAAAAGGATGAAGATGTTATGCACATAAACCACCTCCTTTGATCATATGAATGAGTCATCCTATTTAGGGTTGTCATTATCATTATTACTGTTGTCCTATTTATATCAGAATTATTGTTTATTGGAAAGTAATTAGCTTACTATATACTGCTGCTATTTCACATATGAAAGATAGTGGATTGTAGCTAATAGTTATGCTGGTTGAATGTCAAAGGAGTTTATTTAAACTTGCTACTTGGTGCTTTTTACCTTTTATGTTGAATAACCCAGGCATCACATGGTGGTATTGATTACATCTACATTTTCCTGAAATTGATATAATAATTGCGCTCACAAGATTTACATTTGTTTATATAGTATGTCTTCTTCATTCCTTGAATTGACTCCATAAAGGCACTGATCACTAACCCTTTAAAAGGAGATATAATTTGGTATTTAAGTGCCCTTACAGACTTGCAATTAGGGCTCTCCCCTAGGAGGTTCCGACTTCCAAAGAAGTTTGGGGAAGTGGCTAAGGTGACAGTGGTCACTTTATCCTTCATATGCTTATCGGTGACTAGCCCTGCTAGTTCATCTGGTAACGCCCTCACACAGTTGCAAATCATATATTTTTGGTCTTCTTTTTCTTTTACTTGTCTCAATCTTAGTTTCCATTTTCTTCTTTAACTCTGCAATTCTCTTATCAGGTCTTTATTAATCTTCTTTTGGAATTCACACTCAGAATTCTGGTTCTTCACTAGTTTTGGTTTCTAAACAGCTCTCATAGATGTAACCTCAGGTCTTCATAATTTCTTCTCATTGGTCTCTTAGTAGCCATCTTGCTGCAATACCTACACAAAGGAAACAAGCAACAAATGTTTTCCTTTTACACACAATCACACAGATCATTGATTCAAATCATTTTCAGAAATTTACAATCATTGATGTGATCAGTCCACTCAACTTTCTTTGGATGAAGCACATGCAATGACTCAACGATCTTAACATATTTTAATGACTTCTATGCAAACATCTCACAGAATTTATAAGGGGATCATATGGAGCATCTCACCCCTCACACAATAACTCATAAATCTTCATAGAAGGAGCTCTCAGAAATCTTTTCTCATGTACATTCGTTTTATACATATTCAATCTTAAACCAATATAGAGGGAACTGGAGCGGGCATCTCACCCTTCCTTTTCTCATGCAAATTCCTTTCATAAATATTAAATCTCTGACCAATAAGAGGGAGCTATAGCAAGTATCTCACCCCTCAAACCACTCTCAAACATCCTTTATAATGGTCGCACATTATCCTTTGACATAGAGGGAACTCTCATGGATTTTCTTAACCCTCTTCTGCAACAGGCTTTCAACTTCAAAAGCTCAACATACACGGAATCTCTGCTTGATTCTTTAAAACAAGCAACATAATTGTCCTCAGGCTGTATGACTCAACAGTTCTCTTAAGAATTTCTGCCCACAGACTTCCATAAAATATACCTAGTTTTGATACAATCAGCATAGGGCTATGCAGTAAGCCCAAAAATCATCCATTTCCCATGGCACTTATCATACTAGCAACAGTCATAATATAAAGTCTTAAAGTCTAACCATGATTTAATCAGCTACTTATCACTGCTGGTAACATTTTCCCCAACTTGGAATCTTCTAAATGTATACTCTAATTATTCTCTATTACAACATTTAGTTCTAACCTACTTAAGTTTCATTCTCATCCTAATCTATGTTTACTACAATTATAAAGATAGCTATCTATCCTGATTCCTATCCTATCTTCATGCAACCACTTATCTACAGTTTGGTAAGTGTGCTCATGCAAATTTCAAAAGTGTGCATTTGCAATTTATTTTTATCTATGCTGGTTTCAATATTTTAGCTTTTATGCAATTTTTTTTTTTAAGCAATGAAGTAGAAAAAAATTGCTAATAAATTGCTAGGACAAAAGGCTTAAACCCATTTTTTCATGTATTTCAAGGAAGGCTAAAGAAAGCAAACCCGGACAGAAGAAATTATCTGGCAACTTCTCAAATGGTGTCCGATCTTTGTAAATATACCTGCATATAGGAAACCGCCCAAAATCATTGAGACTACATGCAGAATCCCCAATACAGTATAGATATCTTTCCTTACGGAAAAACAATTCTAATAGAATAGAATTATCATCGATCATGAATGAGGTACCCGCAATCTCTGCAAATGTAGGCTTGTTTGGAAGTGACTCTCATGGTAATTCTGGGAGGACCGGCTGCCCCATCTGTCTGAGGCCACACAGAAGCACCTTCATTGGCAAATGTAGACTTAAGAGCGTATCTGTCCGCAGGCAATCTTAATCCTTGGCCAGATTGCAATTCTGTCAGTACACAATTGCCTTTCTTACTAGTAATGGTAGATCTGTGAGATCCCAGAGGAGGAGCGCCTGTGGCTAAAATGGCTCCTTGTAAGGCCATTGATCCCGGGCAGCACGCTGGATCAGTAGTTGTGCAGCATAGGAATTATAGTACCTCGACTAGAAAAAATTGGCAATGCGACGAGGAGCGTGGCAAACATATTCCCACCGATTGTTCCTTATCCATGCTTTCGCTTTTCCACTTCCCAACAGACAAAATAATTACTCATTCAAAATTCAAGAAGTGATAGTTTTATTTATTTATTTATTTTCTGAATTTGTTAGCTTAATAGGGATGGAGTTTCTAAAGATGGTCTGCAACTATTGGTGTCGGCAGCGACTGGTAATTAGTTTACCCTTTATTTATCCTTTATTTATGAAATATTAAAAAAATAATAATCTCAAACCCAATTTTCTAATGAGGAAAGTATATTTCAAACCCAATTTTCTAATGGGGAAAGTATATTTCTTTGTCTGAAGGCAATTTATTTTGTCTATTTAGTGTAGTTTGAGTGGTGAAAGGATTGATTTTTACTTTTTTTTATAGACATTCAATTCTTACAAGTGACATGAGACTCTTATGAGTTCGATAATGTTATATAAAATGGAGCTGTCTAACTAAGGGACTATTTTGACTTTCCGGCATATTTTCAGCAGAAATAGTAAATTTAATTCACAAAATCTTGTAATTTCTGTTATCTAACTGGTATATAAAACTGACCATATCTGTACTGATACATTCACTAAGTTATTACTTTAAACTTATTATTTTTATTATTTATTAATAAAAATGTAATTTCAGTAATTATTTATCACACGTGTAAATTAATTAACTAATGAAAGAAAGTGCGATGGATATTAACTAAGTTATTACCTTAAACTTATTATTTATTAATAAATAAAATATTCATTTTTACATAGATGTAAATTAATTAATGGGGAAATATGCAATGGACCTAATGAAATTATGGATGTTTTGAACACTGAAGCGCGTTCATATTCATAGAACTAAAATAGCCCATATGAACTAAAATAGCCCACAAGTTCTCTCCTAGTCATTGATGTTATTAATATGCAAAGGTTTAGGAATTGAACAACTCAATGGTTAAGGTCAGCTTGAGTTTTATTATGAGGAGGCTGAGTTGTTCTTTAATATGATGTACAATGGGTTTCCATGCTTCCTCCAATTTTAAACTATTGTCATGGTTGATATTGTTATCAAATTTTTCTCTCTAAAGCTTCTCTTATTTTTCTTTTGTAATGATGAGGGATCTTAGCTAATACCTTTGAATTCCCCAAACAAATGAGTTGACTAGACGTGTGACCATGTTCAACAATGGAAAATTGTTTGATCATTCCATGTTGTATATCTACGTTGTGCTTTTTAACTTGGTTTTGATTGAATGCCCTCTTTCTCCAATGTATACTTTGCCATGGGAGCATGGTATTGCTTATAACCCTTTAAGAAGCTTTTAATCCATAGGATCTTTAGCAGAGTCTAACATATTTCTTATACTGGCAAAGAGAAAGATACCCTTATGCTTCTTCTTCCTACGATGTTGTCAATTTTGTTAGTAGTACCTCAGATGTAGGGGATATTAGCTCTTGGATTATCTTTTTCTAAGTTTTACTCTCTATTTTTTCTTCTTTGAGCCTTTTGGATTGTTTAATAAATTTATTTTCCCTTGTAGCCATTAATTTTAAGGACCTTTGTAAGGTGATTGAATTCTTGATCTAAGTGGTCCCCATCTAAAACTCTCATAGCTCGAATGATTAAGGTCTTGATGACACCGATCTTTAGTGTAGTATGGCAATGTGACTCAACATGCAAGTATATATAGATATTAATGTGAGTTGTTTTTCTGTATATGTGGTGCCCTTAGGGTTTGTCTTGTTTTTTTATGGTAAGCACATCCAGGAAAGGCAGCCATTTCACAACTTCATCATTTTTACATAATCAAAATCTTTATATTATATGTATATCTCAAATGTAACAAGCCTTTATAATGATAGAAACATAGTATCATGCATATACGACAAACAAAGGTTAAACCTATATCTTAATTTTAGGTAAAATATGGGTAATGTGAATTTTGCTTAAAAAAATTATATATAAAATCCATATTATATATTTATATAACTAGGTATTTTAATGAAATGATGTAATAAAATAAAAATGGCATAAATAAAACCAAAATAAAACCTATATCTTAATTTTAGGTAGAACATGGGTAATGTGAATTTTGCTTAAAAAAATTATATATAAAATCCATATTATATATTTATATAACTAGGTATTTTAATGAAATGATGTAATAAAATAAAAATGGCATAAATAAAACCAAAATAAATGGTAGATAGTCATGATAATGTTTATGGCAATAAGTTAGAATTTAAAATTAAATAAATTAATAATAATAAAAATAATAAAAAATGGTTAAGTTAATAAAATCACACTTTGTGAAGTAGGGTGTTTTTATTTCTTCTATTAGAGTTTGATTCTTCCAAGTGACATGTTCACTCGTTGTGAGTCAACATGCATGAGGTGTTTGATTAGTGGAAATTGACATATTCATTAAATTATCACAGGTCATTAGTCATGGCACAACATCTCACCACCTGATAGGTGGTGACAATCAAGGCATACAAAAACTTATGATGGCTTCCTAATAAAAGCTCACATTCGAGAGGGTAAGACTATGTTTTGGTTTCTTGTCATGAGGTCCATATGGGCTTGACTTTTCCCATTGTAGATCATCCTTCAAAATGAATCATAAGCTTGAATAAGTTGTTGAAAATTTTCAAATTTTATTACTAAGTGTAGGGAAACATCTCTTTGTTGTACCCCATTGTACTTTGATGTATACTATAATGAAAGATATTAAACTTTGTTATGCAATCTATATATTTGAGCCCAAAGGACTAACATCTATTATAAGTGTGTGTCATGTATTCAATAAGCCCAAAGGACTAACATCTATTATAATCATGTGTCATATATTCAATCACATTCACATAACAGTTGGAGGAATTATGTTTGATTCAACATCTTATTCACCTAAAATTTTCTAACAACTCTTATAGCCCTTTCTAGAACCCCTTTAATAATTATAGAATCCCCGGAAGATCCTTCTAGTGCGTCACACATGTCTTAGTCAACCTTTATCTAGATTTTTTTGTTGTTTTTATGAGGCTAAAGGGAAATCAAACTAGATCACAACATTGACATTGAATTGCTCCTACATTTGGTCCCCCAAAGTGTACACAATCCTAAAGCAAATAGAGTCTCATGTTATGTAGCGCATAGAGGTGCTAGAAATGGGATTTTTCATTTTGCTATGGGATTGAGTGTTTTGCCTCTCTATCGGCTATATATTTATGGCTTCTTTCACTCATTTAGAGACTTGTTTTCATGATTGAGATGCCATTTTATTCATCTTCTACTACACAAGATTAATTGACAAGATCATAGGGATTTTGGATATGGTTGTAGATTTTCCCCTTTGGCCATCGTGATATAGGAGCCTACATGTTAGGGTGATACATCATTAGACTATATATTTGAGTATCATTTTAGATTCTAGATTAGTCTATAAATGGTTTCACTCATATATCTATAGTAGGGACATATAGTACACACTCCATCCATCCATTATCACATAGTCGTCCCTCTATTTGTTAACCCATGTATTAGGTAAGGGTTCAACATGTGTAATTGCAACCAACCTCCTACAATTGCAATTTACATGTGTGACCGCAACAAGGAAAACTATGAACATGGCATTAAAACAACAACCTCAAAGAAGTTATAACTACTTATAACGACCTCCATTATGTGAATGTGGGTACCTGCACATGTTATGGAAAATATTTGGGGATAAATGTCACCCTTGGGCTAACTTTTTTTTATGTTTTCACTCATGGTCCCACCATGTTATAAGAATGGTAATTATCTCACATCAAAACCTTAAATATCTCAAGATATATTACACTCAGTACAACACTCTAAAACACTCTGAATACTTATTTGATTGCATACATAAAGACATGAAATTACACTAAGATCGTAAATTAAACCTTTAAGCAATCTTGGTAATGTAACTTTGAGCTACAATAATGAAGCAATATTTTGATAAAATAACCTTAATTTCACTTGTTAATAGTGTGAGATTGTAATTTTAGTGAGGGGGTGTAGTTTTTGGGAATTTGTACAATATCTAATCACATTTTTTTATTATATAGGTATTATATAATAAAAAAATTACCAACGTAAAAAGAACGAACTTTCTATCAAAATGTCTGTTGAATAGTCATCTATACCACAGGTTTCATCGCCTAATAGAGAGAATCATAATTTTGATCTAAATGAAGACTTAGATATCTTGGGGAATAATGAAGAATGTGATGAAGAATTTCAAGTGGGAGAACCTAGCACTCAAAATAAAAGAAAATTGAAAGTAAGATGAGAGTTTCATGAGTAATGGAAAACTAATTCTAAGTGGTTGAGAGAGGCAAAAACAATTATGAAATGCATATATTGTGAAAGCATAAGGAAAACAAACCATGGGGAATTGGCATTGGTTTCTCTACCTTGCAACATGATTCACTAGTTGTTCATGCTAGTTCAACCATCCATAAACTTTCATAAGCAAAAGGATATGTGGAAATAATAGGAAATAAAAACCTATTACAAAACACAGCATGCATTGATGATAGGAACATCATCACAACTATGAAATTAGTATATTGGAATCCTACAAATACTAAATCCAATTATTTTACAGAAATGAATATAACAATAGGAAAGAGTATTTATATTCGATACATAATAGGAAAGATATTTTAACAGATGCATAATAAGATCGATATTCTATACAGATGCATAATAAGATTTTTGCTAAAATAATTAGTTACGATTCATAGTTAAACTAGAAAGCCTACTGTAACTAGTTTAAACAAATAAGAAGTAGAAATAAGAAACATGGCACCACTATCACGAAAATAGAAATGAAATAGTCGTGCCTCCCAACCAACTCCTAGAGCATCCAAGTCTCACTTTCTCCAGAACCCTTGAGCCTGTTAGTTGAACCACAATAGCAAAATCCACTTAATGCACCATCTCTTGCATTATCATATCAATTCCCCGTCCATTGTTAGCCTCCTACTTGCTAATGGACATATTGTTATATAGTATTTTGCCTAGGACTTGGTCATTTATTAGCCTCTTGCTCTTAACACTCTAAAAGGAGTTGTGATCTAATTTTGGGGAAGATGCCTCCTGCATCTTGAGTTCTCACTCAATGGCCTCAACCACTTGTCTTTTCCCCTTGTGGGTCAACAAACACTCTTTCTATAGTTATTTGAGTTCTATTCCCTCCAGTATTTTTAAATAAATAAAAGAATGATCCATTACATTTGTTTTTGACTTCTTGTGTGTGTGTGTGTGTGTGTGTGTGTATATATTCCAAAAGAATTAAACAATAATTTGTTTAATTTTGGTGTCACCAATCCTTTCATTCCATCTCCTCATATGTTTCCTTGACACTTATTTAACTTCATCATTGTGTATGCTCCAATAGTAAGAGGCCTCTTATAGAATATGCATATGCATTTTAGCTTAAAAACACAAAACTCTTTGATCTATAGCCCACATTTACCAGTAGTAAGAATAAATTTTGATTTAGATACATGAATCTTGAAATTTTCTCTAACTATTTTCAATGCATCATTGACTAAGGTAATATGTACAATGGGTTCAACATAAAAAATAAAAAAAACAATACACAATGGATTCAACATAGAAAAAAAAAACAATTTTTTTTCAAAAGAATCATAAAAACAAACCTTCAACTCAACTATTTTATCATGAATTGGGTAAATGTAGAGTTTTAGTTTCCCTAAGAAAAAATAGAAAAAATATGGTTAAAACCCAACATAACTTTTCTAAAAAAAATATATCTAAATATTCATGGTAATACTTTTAAAACATAAAAAATGAACAAACAAAATTAATAGATACTTTATATCTTGTAAATAAAATCATTAAAATAATGCTTTTAAACCAAAAAAAAAATACAAAAGCATTATTTTTTATCATAACTATAATCAATCATAATTAGTTTTTTATTAACTATAGTCAATTATAATTAAATTTTAGAATTATAAAAAGCATTAGTGAAAATTAATAAATCCTTTATATCTTGTAAATAAAATAAAATATAAATAAAATCATTAAAATAATGTTTTTGAAAAAAAATTGAAAAAAAATTATAGAAGATACATATTTGCACTAATACTTTTTATACAAGATGCAAGATATATAATACAAGATACATAACTATAGTTAATCATAATTAGTTTTTTTATTAACTATAGTCAGTTACAATAAGTTATTCTTTAGCTAGAATATCTTAATTTTTTAGATTAAAATATTATGATATAATTTTTTGTTATTTTTATTTTTTAATAATCATTTTATATAAATAATATATTAATAAATATCTAAGAATTGATATTCATCACAAGCTTAACTGAAACTATGACGGAAAGCTTATTTTGGTCTTGAAAATAATTGTAAAGCAACAAACCTTGTGATGTGGGATAAAAAGAAGCTCTTCTTTGAAACTTTAGTCACTCCTGCTATCTTATATGGTTGTGAGGTTTGGGGTTACTTGCACCCTGGAGAAAGATTGAGCATTTATCTAGAAGTGTTTTATTACGTATAACCTCAAAATTAAAAGCAATACACCCTACCCCATTCTCCTTATAGAAGAGGGTCTTTCCCCTATCGAGAGCCTAGTTATGACTAGGCTCCTGTTGTACAAGCACACGATCAATAACATGGGAGACCATAAACTTCCTAAGCTAGCTTTAAATTCCAGCCAAAACCACGTAAGGCTCAAACGAGGTTGGTATAAAGATACTAGGGCCTAGTTAGAACATTGGGAGATCAACGAAAATGTTGCATAGCAATATATTAATAACATTAAAAATATTTTCACTTCTAACTTTAAAGAGAAAATGTGGTGTGAGAAAGATTTAGAGGCTAAAAGAAAATTAAGACACTATAAGGCTTTAGAAGATCAAAAGTATCTCTCGATTTTAACTAGTTCAAAGAAAAAAATTAGTACAGCCAAGATAAGAATGAACTCTCATGAGCTCCATAGTGAAACAGATGGTTGGGCAGTTCCTAAAACACCATGGGTGGAAAGGATGTGCCATCTCTGTGAGAATATGAACATTGGGGATGAAAATCACTTCTTCTTAGAGTGCCCTGCCTACACCCACATTAAATCTCTGTTTCATAATCTTTGTTGCAATAACTACCTTCTTAACCTTTTAGCATGTCAAAATTATAGTGAACTCAAGAGACTTCTCTCCAAACTCTTTGAGCATAGGAATACAATTTTAAAACAAACTAAATAATTGGTTTCTTTAAGTCTCATAAACCAAAGTTTGGTCTCACGGATCTTAACAATCATCATCATCATAATATTAATATATTTTATTATAATATTTTAATTATTAAATATTTATTAAAATATAATATAAAATTATAATTTATGTAAATTTATTTATTGTTATATTATTTAATAATACAATAGTATAGTATTATTATTTGGAGATATGTTTATTATTCACTGCAACAACTATATTAATAAAATTAATATGTTTAGGACCACAAGCTTATATTTAACATATTGTTTAAAAACATTATTAATGTGTTATTATTATTTAATTATTTTATATATAAAAAAAATTAAAAATTAGTGTGGCCTGTCCCTTTTGTATCAATATGAATGCATTACTTTCGCTATATCAGCTGGGTGATCCTACCACGTCTACCAATAGAAGAAATTTTGGTCTCTTATTGCACTCTTAATGTTTTGAATTAAAATTTGGTTTCTTCGTGTACCAGGGATACAGAGACTCAACGAATTGATATTTCTCTTGAGACTAGAATATCAATTATCTTAAGGTTGAGCAAGAAGATATAAATACTTACTTTTAATCATAACATATTTATCTAACAAAAAGAATATCAACTATATTAAAATTGGGGAATAAGATGTAACTACTTTATGATATTGTTTATTTTAAATTTGAAACTAGCTATATGAAATAAATTTTAATATTTTTAATCAAATATAAACTTATATCTATCTAATTAAACCAAATTAATTTCAATTTACTTTTTAATTTATAACTAGTCAATGAAATATTAGTCTCATTTGGAGATACACCATATTACTAAAATTAATGTGTTTGAAATAAGTGGAAAGGTATATATTTGACATATTGATAATGTTTGCTTTACTAAAGAATGTGTCAATTACTTGTATCTAATTGTTAAGCTAATACTAACATAGATCCCATCCATCTTAAACCTCGAGAGGGATCCAATTTTTTTAGGTGTAAGTTATTTTTATCTTAAAATTTGAAATGTTCATAAAAAATTACACCTCAATCATTTTGATCCCTTTAGTGTTTGGTAAATCTGGGTTTAACATGGATCTTTTAATTACTTTTCATTTAGTTTTATTATTGGGTTTTTCTAGTAAATTAGCATATATCCATTTTAAGCCCAGATTTATCAAGCATCCATACGGATCTAATTTATGGATCTATGCTAGTTTATTTTTATTTTATTTTATTTAAGTCCATATATAATTTATATTTCTCATTTTTATTTTTAATATTTTTTCATATTTTTCATTTATATTTCTCACTGAGGTTTCCTTGTCATAGATTGAAGTTTATTTGGTGAATTGATTTTGGATTGAGTGGAGACTATATAAATATATGAATTCACAATATATTTTTATTTTTATTTTTTTACTTATGGTGGTTAACGTAATGTTTTTTTTATGTAGGCTAACATAACATTACTAACGTGACAGGATCTCCCCCATACTGGGATGAGAGAACCTCGCTTCTCTCGGTGCAATAACGTGACTAACGTGACAGGATCTCTCCCATACTAGGCTGAGAGCACCTCGTTTCTCTCGATGCAATAACAACCACTTAATTTATGGTTGTTAAGCTCATAGTTGAAGTTAGGCTTATAGTTGTATACTTTTTTTTTTGTAAATAAAAGACATTGTATTACATCAGAAAGGCTTAATTGCATCACGAGGAAAACGCTAAGATAGATCAGCCGACAGAGAAGTGCATTGTTAAACCGCACCAGTCAGGATCATTCCTACCGAATGGACAGGTAGAAATACAAAACCCCCCAAAAATAAACAGCAGAATGCCTCTACCAACTACTAACCCCCCATTACAAAAGGACCAACTGGGACGAGAGTCCGCACGTTAGTACATAATCGAAAACAAGATGAGAAAAAGGATAGCACCAAAGAAAAAAAACCAGGCCTCAAATCCTCTTAATACCATGGATACTCCCAAAGGCGCCTGTAGCAGGGGCCGCACCAATAGACATACTTTGATTTCCATGAGCCATAGAGGATCCAGCCGGGCCATCACTGTACGCCATGTTACTACCAAATGCCCTCGCACGAGGTCTACCAGTCTCCAACTGCCTGATATTCGCTGGATAAAAAGGAATGCCCAAACTTCCAGCCACCATGTCTAACTTCCTGTGAATCAAGTGGCATTCCTCATTATGCTCTTTCCATGCATGAACAGGTTCCTCGTCACCTTGCAGATTCGCTTCCCGAGTGACAGAAGAGTGCCCGACCAACTGCATGTTTACCCAATACTGCATTAACATGCGGTCATAAGCAGATGCACAGCCCATTGTGTTTCCTGGATCAATTACCCAGTCAACCACCTCCTTGTGCAACTCCTCAGTGGGCTTTGCCTTCACCTCCTCCCACAGGTTCCCAACCAATTTATCAATTTCCAATTGGATGTCCAGGGGCACGTGATCTTTATAGGATTCTACAACCTCCTCGGCATGCATTTGGGAATGCGAAGCATTGCGTCTCTCCTCCTTATTCCTAAGGAGACCCTTTCCCTTTCCATCCGGAACGAAAGAAGCCTCTCCCAGACCCCCCTCCCGCCTCAAAGACCATTTGGGAGCCATGAAAATCAGCCCACCCAAGCTACCACCTCCTGCTACCCAGAGAAGAGACACCACTCACCAAGCTTGCTCCTAGACATGCCCAGACCCCAGACCCCATTACACAAGATAACCAGGTCACAACAGATAGCTTTGGAGGGTGGTGAAACCTGCCCAAGATAAAAGGAGGGGGGCGACATCATTTCCAGAGCCAACCTATACCCTATATACCTCACCCTAATCATGCTGCTGACGTAAATCGTACTGCAATGACTAACTCCCATCCTTTCGAAATTAAAGAACATATTGTTGCTCCGATTTCTACCTGCCTCCCCCATCCCATTGCACTTAAGACCCTACTTGGACACACCCTCCCAATCCTTCCTTAACCTTTTGGGGACCTTAGGCCACATGATCCCACGTGTTAGCATGACGTAAAATCTTGGGCTAGCTCTCACCCTCTGTCCAGGGCATGATTCATATCCTCAACACATACCAGCTGAGGTCTCATTTCAAAGACACGAACTACCACCTGTCGACAGATCTGGGACAAGTCTTCAAGGCGAAAATATTCCAAAGGACCCCTCCGATCCCCCGTCTCCCTATCCACGCCAGCATTAGTGATCACATCCGCCACCTTGTTGGCATCGCAATAGATGTGTCCGAAGGACACCGCGGGATAGCTCTCCAGCAGGAGTCTAAGGTAATCCAGTCGGCTTGCAAGATGCCAATTGGCAGAGATTTTCTCCGAGGCCTTCCCGTTCACTAGACCCTTCGCCATCTAGATCAGGATGTTGGTGTCTACTTCGATTATAGTAGGACACTAGCCACCATCTCTCAAGCATTCAAAACCCCCTATTGGGCCCTCTAATTTCGCATAATTGTTAGTCTTAGGGCCAATGGAACCCAGTTAAATTGCTAGCATTGTGCCATTCACATCTCTGCAAACATCACCATATCTAGTTGGACCTAGATTGCCCCATGAGGCACCATCAAAATTGAGCTTGAAAACCCGTGCTAGGGAAAGAGACCAGAGCGACGGGATGGTAGGTTTGCAGAACTTCACTTTGCTCTTGAGACCATTCAACTGGGCTTTGTCAATACCCCATTTCGCTGCAACATGGCACTCCTCCTTAGAGATGATCTTATCCTCTTCATCCCATTGACTGTTGCAGATCGAGGAGAGAAGGTTTTCTTGAAGAATCATCCACACTTCATCCACATTCTGCCTTCTATCCCTGAGTATCCTACCATTTCTCTCTTTCCAAATACACCACAGAACCATACTAGAAAAATCCTCCCATAGGGAGCGAATGATCCTATTTTTGAAGGCCTTGGGGTACCATTCTTTTAGAGTTTGAGCAGGGAACCCCTGTCGTCTGTCACTCCTTCTAAAGTTCAAAGCCCCTTTGTCCCAAATGGAAGCCACAAAGGTGTAGCTATCCAGGAGATGACCTGTGGTTTATGTTTCCTGGTAGCACAGAGGACACTTAGAAGGGCCTATGATACCTCATTTCTTAAGGTTTTTGCCAATTAGAATAAGACCTTTGGAAACCACACAAGAGAACGTGGCCACATTCGGCCATAGGTTGGTGACCCAAATTTTCATCCAAAGCCCATTCCCCTCCTCATTATCGCGGATCTTGATGTTATAAGCTTCCTTGATACTAAAGGCCCCCTTCTCATCGTAGCCCCAACAAAGAATACCTGGCTCTCTCCTAAACCTGACTAAGTGTTGTTGTAGCTCCTCCTGAAACAATCTAAGTTCCTCAGCATTGTCGGGGTTAGGACAAACCTGATAATTCCAATGTGTCCGACCATCTAATTCAAGGTCTCCCCAGTAGTGAGAAACCTTGATTCTCCCTTCTTCCTGGCCTCTGTCACGCAATCGAAGCCATCTCTGATCCGATCCCAATTTTGGTAGCTGATTCCATAAATCTTCCCAGAAATTATCACTTTTGCCATTCCTTATCTCCCAGAAGCAATGGTCCTACACCAAATGTCTCCCTCCCACCACTTTTCGCCAAACTGGTGAGCCAGGAAGATCCACATTGAGGCGAACCAATTGGTCTTTGGGTTTGTCTCTAGCATACTTGATATGCCAAAGCCTGGCCCAAGGTTATTCAGTGTATTTAGACCATATCCACCACACTTTAGCTCCTTGAACTTCCGCCATGACATTAGGGTCTCTAAGCCCCAGACCCCCTTGATCCTTGGGTTTGTAGATGCCTTCCCAGCTGACCAGAGAAAATTTGGCTTTTGCCTCCCTTTCCCCCCAAAGAAAGTTCCTTTGAAGGCTCCTGATTTCACGAAGGACCGATTTGGGAGCTAAAAGAATCGACAAAAGGTAGATTGGCATTACCTAAAGCACAACTTTGACTAGAACTAGCCTACTTGGGAGGTTTATAGGTGTAAGAACCCGACTAGAGAGCTTTTATTTCATTCAGTTGAGGAGCTCTTGCCACGAGGATTTTTTCAACACTCCCACCCCCAACGGGATCCCCAAATATTTAGAGGGAATCACCCCATGAGAGAAACCAAGGATCCAAATAATATTTCTTTGAACGTTTGGAGCAGTGTCCAGGAAGAACACCTGTGACTTATTGGGATTGACAGCTAGGCCCGAGGCCCTAACAAATAGATTTAAACTATTCTTGAAGCTTTGGGCTTCTTGGATTGAAGGGTGCCCCATGAGCATGGTATCATCGACGAATTGCTGATGAGTCTGGGGTTCCATACCTGGATGGATCTTAAGCCCCCTTAAATCCCCATTCTTTTCTTGAGTTTGAATCAAGCGACTTAGTCCCTCAGCCATAATAATGAAGAGAAAAGGAGACAGTGGGTCCCCTTTCCTGATGCCCTTGGAGGCCTCGAACACTCTAGAAGGGGATCCATTCAAAAGGATGCTAAAGAAAGGAGATGTTACCAGCCCCGTTACCCATTCCACTCATTGAGGACAGAATCCATAGGCCTCCAACATATTTATGTATTTCCAGCTGAGTTTGTCATAAGCCTTCGCTATATCCAGTTTGATCATCATGCCAGGAGTTCTGGAACACTTAAAGGAATGAAGCATCTCATGGACCAGGATAACCCCATCCAAGATCTTCCTCCCTTCCATAAACCCAGGTTGCTCCGGGATAATGAGCCTCAGGAGGGGGGGTTTCAAGCGATTAGCTATAACCTTGGATATAATTTTGTAAATTACATTGCACAAGGCTATGGGTCTAAATTTTCCAGGTCTGTCAACACCAACCTCTTCAGGGACCAGAGAGATGAAAGCAGTATTGAAAGCTTTGAGAACCCCTCTCTTATTTCTAGATTCCTCCACAATCTCCAGAACTTCCTCCTTGACTAGATCCCATAAGTGGTGAAATAAATTCGAAGTAAAACCATCTGGCCCTAGGGCTTTCCCCGGATCCATCTGGTGGATGATTTCCTCCACCTCTTGGGTAGAAACAGGTTTAACCAGCATTTCATTGTTTTCCCTAGTCACAGTCCTAGGAATTAGGTCAGTGATCCTATTTATAGCTCTGCTATGATCTCCACCATCTTCTTTTAGGATATCAGAGAAATGTTGGGACAACTCTTCTTCTATTTCCCTCCAAGTTTCCACCCTGCTACCATCCATCTTTGTGAGCTTGTGGATTTTGGAGCTATTTCTATTCTGGATGACTGTGTTGTGAAAAAATTTAGTATTCCTTTCTCCCTCCTAGAGCCATTTTACCCTAGCCTTCTGTTCCCAGAATACCCCTTCCTGTCTATCCCTGGCCTCTAACTGTCCCAGAAGATCCTTCTCCTTAAGCTTCATGTGATCATCCCATCCTTCCTCCATCCCATTTTTATTGATGATTTCAATTTCACTTAACAACCTTTTATTGTCCTCAAAGATATTGCCAAACTCTTCCTTGTTCCATGTATGGATTTTGGCCTATAGGATTTTGAGTTTCAGCTGGAAATAGTACATTATTGTACCCACAGGGGGGACCATCTCCTACCACCATTGGGCCACCAGCTCCTTAAAGTCCTTATGCTCCATCCAGAATTGCTCAAATCTAAAAGACTTGCGCAAGGTAGAGTTTGACCAATCCCAATTGAGGCAAACAGGCCAGTGATCAAAACCTGTTGCAAGAAGAACATCCGTTCTTATTTCTCCTGTTCCATATAAAATATGCTGAGAGACCAAAAATCTATCAAGACGCGAGGCCACCAGATGATCGCCCCCAGATTTGTTGTTCCAAGTGAACCACCCATTCCCTGTTTCCATATCCACCATTGGGATTTGGGTTAAAAAGTCACTGAAGGATTCTTGAAACTTGTCCAGGGATCTCCTACCCCCTTTCTTTTCCCCAAGACTGGAAATGAAATTGAAGTCACCTCCAATAACCCAGTCCCCAGTCTCAGACATAACCTTGACCCATCCCAAGAAATCTAAAAAGGCATGTTTCTCGGGGAAAGCACTCGGGCCATAGTTATTCATCAACGAGCCTTTAGAACTAGATAACAGGTGCAGGAAGCTTGCTATACATGCAAAGTGAGTGGCATTCCAATCCGTGATATCCACAACATTTGGGTGCCATAGGATCGCACAACCACCAGCGATAGATTTCCACTTCCTAGCTATAGATTTCCCAGTTTCTCTTGTTTTATTTTCCTAGCTATAGATTTCCACTTCCTGGGGTGATTGCACCCTCTTATGTTCTAGGATATAATCTTCATTGACAAACCTTTTTAGCCTCAGAGAAGGCTGCCCAGATGGTGGGGTACTGACCTGATTCAATGAGATTCACTCCTACCTCCACTATTCGTTATTGGTTAGTCTTCCTTCCTCTGCGAAGTTCATCTTCTGGGGTTTTCCTTTTGCTCCCTTTTTGTGGGACAGGTTCAATTCCTAGCTCGTGGAGAGCTCTAGTTCTGATAATTGCCTCTAGGAGAAGTTCTATTTTCCTTCTAGAAACATAGCCTTTACCTTTCTTCCCACATTCAGCCTCAATTGCATCCAAATCAAGTTCACCCCACTCCATTTCGTCCACCTCATTTTCCTCCAGACCTTCCATAGGGACACAGAGCTCTTCTTCCTTCGCCATCTCTGAGAGCAGTTCCTTCAACACCTTCCTTCTCTTCCAAAGCTTTAAAGGGGTTAACAGACTTGGGGTCTTTACCCACTTGACCTTTTCTGGTTTTGGCCTGGACTCCTCCTCTACCTTTTCTTTTACTCTTGACCTGAGAAAAACCTTCCCGATCGGGCTCGCCCTTGTGCCTCTGGTTAGGGAAGGTCGATTGCTTAATAAAAAAATGGCAATCCCTCCCAAGGTGTCCATATTCATGGAAGTGGCGACAACGAAATGTCAGTTGTTCATAGTCTATAGGTTGAATCCATTCCTCATCCTCCCAATTTAGGAAGATAACTTCTGGGAGTTCCTTCGATAGATCCAGATAGACACAGATGGGGGAAAAAGCAGAATACCGTTGTGACCTATTTTGCCGAGGCACCTTCACATATTCCCCAAGGGAGTTTCCAATATCCTTTAGAGTATCTAGATACCAAAATTCACTGGGCAGCGAGAAAAGGCGAATCCACACTGGGGCCACCGTGACATCTTCAATTCCTGGGTTGAATCTTTCCTTCTAGGGTCTGAGATATAGACCAGCTGAGAAAAATAAGTAGGGACCACCCTCCAGGATTCTGTCCTTGTCTTCCTGATTGAGAAAGATAATGGTGACGAAGCCCCTTGGCCCCTAGTTGCAAGTCATAATAGCCTTTAGGCTTCCAAACTGATTGAATCCATTGGATCAGGTCCCTCTCCTTGGGCCATATTCCCACAAATTTCCCAATTAGGGCAGTCTCCTTCCATAGCTTGATCTTACCTCTTACTACCTCTGACCGGACTTGAATAGTCGAGATAAATTGTGACTTAGGAAGGTAGCCACCCGAACCAGCCACACTGCTCGACCCATCCCCGACCTTCCTGCTGCTATCCTTTCCCACCACCCCACCCTCAAGCTCCAGCAACCACTGGCATACACAACAAGGGCTCCAAGCTGCCCTGCCACCACACTCACGCACAGGCCTGCGCGGCCTAGACTTGGGACACGAGCACCAATAAAACTCCTGAAACCCTGTTCACAAAAACGTTGTGCCGCTCCAATAGCTAGATCCAGTTCAATATGCTCATGTTAATAGTCATAGTTCTAACTATATCATATTTGTATCATTATTAATAGTTGTATATTATAGTTAATTTTTAAAAGTTAATATTAAGTTTAGACTAAGCCTTATGCACATTAAGTCAACTACCAACTGCCACATCGTGTTCAATTGTCACATAAACTGCACAATACTTAAGTAATTGTTCTTGGTGCATGGTTTCACTGCAATCAAGGTCAACTTCTCATGCCAAGAGATGGAGTTCATCTATTGGAATAATCTAATAGTTATCCAATATAACCACAATTAGAGTTGAAGTTAAGATATAGTTGTAGAATCATTGGATTTAATCTAATATTTATCCAATATAACCATGATTAGAGTTGGAGTTAAACTAATAATTGTAGAATCGTTGAATTTAAGCTAATAGTTTTATCTAATACTTAATTTAAAAGTTAATATATTGGCAATTGCAATTCAAGTAAAAACCATGATTGGAATTGAAGTTAAGCTAATAGTTGTATCATCAATGTATTTAAGCTAATAATAAAATAGATAATATCTAATAATCACTAGACTAACCTCAATTAAAAAGAATCGGAAACCTAATTATATCTATATGGAAAACCTAAACATGTAATACTAATTGTAGTAGCTAGATGCCCAACTACGAGATGCTACTACTTAGATGTTAGACTCTTACATGAGTACACATTAGCTAGACTCCTAGATGCATTATGCACTTGGACTCAGCCGTAGGTGATTAGAGTTGAAGTTAAGCTAATAGTTGTAGAATCATTAGAGTTAAGTTAATAGTTATCCAATATAACTGCGATTAGAGTTGAAGTTAAGCTAATAGTTCTAGAATCATTGGAATTAAGCTAATAGTTGTATCTAATACTGTATTTATCACATCTTAATTAAATTATTTTTTATTTTTTGAAATGATTAATTATTAATTTTTGAGGAAGAGTACACTTGTCCCATTTTCATTAGTCCACCCAAAATTCTAAATTCTAAGATATATACCCCTACCCCTATCAATCTTTAAATGAATAGCAATAGCATTTTTTTTAAGTAATATCTCTCATACTCATAACTGAGTCATAAGATAGTGAAATGGCAGGGTCAATATCTGTGCACAGTAATCGAAAAGGAGATGAAGAGCCGTAGGTGGATAAAGAGCCAAAGGTGGATAGCCACAATAAGGGCGGACTGGTGCATATCACGGTAAACTATTTTCCAGTGATTATTGAGGAGAAGCCTACATTCATTATGTTGTGGAATTGAAGCCTTCCTGTAATTCCAAGCCTATGAACAGACTTCTCAAGTATTTGCTGCAGAGCAATCATTTCGATGGAGAGCTCATCGGCTACGATGGCCAAAACAACATGTTCATTGCAGAGAGTACGTTGAGGAAGAAGGATTTCCTCGACAGGAAAGAAATAGAATTCACGATCATTCCATGTCCAGGCGCAGATAGTTATGAGATGAAGCTGACGAGAGTTGATGTTCTTGGTGACATTGAGGTCAGATCTTTTCTCACGGGAGGCGTAGCGAAAACACCCTCGTATTACCCTCGGGCATTGGAAGTTATCATGAGGGAAGGTCCTAACTCTTCTCGTTCCTGCTACACTGTTAACAATGCCTCCTATTATTGCGATGATCCTGTTCAATTTAAGGGGTTGAAATTGAAATGCGATGGCTCAATACTGGGAACCGGAGGGCACTCTATTGGGGCTCTGAAGGGTTTTGTTCAGAGCCTGCGAGCTGTAGACCGTGTCCTCACATTCAATCTGGACAGCACATCCATGGTCTTCCATCGCAGAATAAACTTGACACAGTATTTAGAGGGGAGAGGAGTTGGTACGTGGACATTAGAACCTTCGACCAATACTGACCATGATAACTATCAGCGAAACAGGGCAAGGAACATGTTAAAAGATTTGTTTGTAGACGTCTTGCACCGAGCAACTTTCAGGAAATATAAGATTGATGGCACTTCAGACCAACCAGCTTCAACGTGCAAACTACCTGATGGAATTAGTGTGGCTAATTACTTTCGACAAAATTATGAGGCTATTAAAGTTAATGAAACTCTTTATTGTGTCATGGTGAGAGGGGATCCATACTCTGCAAAAGAAGTTCTAGAGAACAATTCTGAAAATCGCGAGCTTCAGCTTACTCCCCTGCCCATAGAAGATTGTGTCATTGCAGATGAGCAGACATGCCCACAAGCTTATAGCAGGGAGAATAAAATCAGCGGAACATTGAGAAAGCTGTCAGGAGGTGATCCGTCGAATCGATATGACATGATTCGCAAAAGCTTCACGATTCTCGGCAAATTATGCGGAGATGGACAAGAAAATCATAACCAATAAGAAGATGAATTTGTCAATTTTTTGGCTTTGGTAATTTTAAGCGAGTGACAGTTGTTTGAAATTTATGTTTCATAGCATTATAGACACTAATAATTTTAGTGAATTGTTCGGGAGACAGTAACATATGGATATCCATCCAATATGTAGATAGTAATAAGCGAATGCCTGTGTGGACGGTCGCAAGATTTTCTCGTCACTCAAGCTCTTTGGAATTGATATTGGAAATGAAATGATATCAGTAGACGGCCGGCTCATCCCAGAGCCCGGATTAATGTCAAACGCGTAAAGATTCTCCGGAAAGAAACCGAGTTACAGAGGGAAATGGAAGCTGAAAAGGGTTTCTACTTCTGGACGATCTCTCAAGCCTGACGATTGGGATGTTATTGTATTCAGCCGGAACAAATTAAAGCCCGAAGAAGTGAAGACGATGATAGACAAGTTACTGAACTCTTGCAGCCACATCTCCATCAAATCCTTTAAAAGACGGACGTCTTATACGATCTGTGGATCAATACATCCAACTTGAAAGAACCTGCTGACGTAGAAACATTAGAAAAAGCTTTGAAATCACTCAAAGAAAAATACTTAGACAGGCTAAGAAAAGTTAGCCTCGTGTTCTGTATCTTTGAAAGAAAGCAAAGAAAATTCTTCTATGAGGCTGTGAAGCGTATATGCGATACCGAGATGGGCTGGATAACCCAATGCTGTATGATGGAGTACTTTAAACTTGATGAAGTGATAAAAGCGAATGGATATCCTTACGCCAAAACATATAGACGGAACGTTGCTCTGAAGCTGAATGCCAAGCTGGGTGGAGTCAACACGGTATTAGACGAGAAGGAGCTTCTCGATAATCTGTTTGGAAAAGACACTAAGGTGATCTTATTTGGAACAGATGTCATTCATCCTCTGAAGAACCAGAAGAAGAATGATCATCCACCCAATAATTCACATGAGAACCAGAACATGAATGATTATCCCTACACCGAAATGCAGAATGCTGATGCTGCGAATGATTCTCAAACTGAAAAACAGACTGAGAAATCCAGTCAACCAAATCTGGCAATTCTTGTTGGAAAAATGTAATTACTAACAGATCCGTACCTGACTCTCAGCCGTCAGAGTCTGTACTAGTCAAGATCTTGTTTGTCAATCTAACAAAAGGGAAGAGTCCACGATTCATCAATGTAAACCAGTCGAATTTATTTCTGAAGCTAGGTTGTTAGGTAGATAGTTATTACAGTCTTTAACGGTGAGTAAGTCGACCCATGTAGAAGCAATCTTCAGGTTGCCTATAAATAGAAGAAGAAATTTGTAAATCAGTTTACACACAGACAATAGACACTGAAGGAACTGAGGGTGAGAAAAGAGAAGTTGAAGCTGAAGCTTCTGTGTAAGTGTTTTAGTCGAAGAGTCGAAGCTCTGTAAAAGGATCAAGTCTGAACCGACAAGTCTGAACTGACAAGTTTACAAGTTTAGATCGACAAGTTTGTAATACTTTGTTATTTCCGCATAGTTTATGGCTGAATGCATGATTATTTGGCCGTACAATTACTGTTAAGTGAAAGATCAAAGAACCCATAAAATTCTCACCCCTAGACGGTTTTATGGCACATTGGCCGACTCAAGTCTTCCTACATATTTGGGCATATGTTTTATAAGTTATTTGGATTTGTTAATGTGTCCATTTTAATTCATCTTACTCACAGGTGAAAAGCATTTGTAATTTCTTAAGTCTCTTAGACTAAGAAAAATACTCTCTAGATTTCGACCAAAGTGAATCGACAAGGTCAGTTGTGTGAGCCGACTTGAGAGATCGGTTGAGTCAGCGTACGGAGGTCAACCGACTTGAGTAGTCGAAGAGGTGAGCCGACTTAGAAGTCGAAGAAATCAGCTGACTTAGAAGTGACAAGTGGTCGAGGTAAAAACCGGTGAGCCGACTTAGAAGTCGAAGAAATCAGCTGACTTAGAAGTGACAAGTGGTCGAGGTAAAAACCGGTCCGTAGAACCGACAAGTAAGTCGAAGTAAATCAGTCGGGTGGAAAGGCCGACCAAAGTTGATAGACTTGTCTAGTTGGGAGATAGACAAGTTTCACCCGACAAGTGAAAAAAAAAAGAGGTCGACATGAAAAAGTGAAAATCAAATTTTAATATTAACTGAGCAGTAAACTCAAATTTAGTTAGCTTGGTTTTGGCTAACAGTTATGGTGGCCACCATGCACTGGACAAATCTTACACAGTACCGCGCCCGCGTGAGACACCAGCCCCCAAAAGCCACATAGGGAAAAATGCTAGACCAACTTTCTATAATGGCGAAAGAGCTCCTGGACGCTCACGTTGAAGTAAACGAACGCAAAATACCCACCAGTGCAATTTTTTTCAGAGATGCGGTGAGCGATGGCGAATTTGAAAGCCTTCGCGCCGAATTCCGCCAGCTCAGTCAGACCTTAAAGTCCAAAGTTGCTAGGATCAAGACCACCATGATTGTAGTTACTAGAAATGGCAACACACGATTTTTCACCAAAACGATAGACAAGGAACTAGGAAAGGAAGTCATACAGAACCTAGAGGCAGCAGCGGTTGTTGACAGCAACATAACTTGGCCCAGACCGACGAGTGATTTCTACCTAGTTAGTCAAAGCATTCAAGAAAACTGAAAGAGTTGGAGAACTTTATGTATTATCAATGTCATACTTATGCAACATCCACTAGATCTGTAGCAGTTGTTCCTCCCCTTCTCTATGCTCATCGAGTTGCATCTCGTACTGGAGCTTCGTATGTGGCTGGAAACGACAGTGCCCAAAACAAATCACACCCCCACCCAGATCTTATTGACACTATGTATTTCTATTGATGCTCTTTATTTATGCTCTCGTAGGCTTTGCAACATTTCTGCAAAGTATAAAACAACATAATTTCTCTCCTAGGGAATAATAATGTACTATATTGGGGGTTTTGAGCCTTCTCGAATGATCAAAATAGAGTGGCATCTATGAAAGGTCTACCCTTCGTGAATCTTGGCAAGGGGAAATGTACTCATGCATGACACTAGCTTGAGACGTATGATTTCCCTATTTTTCCTTCCATAGTAGGTTAGGGTTAGTGTCTTCTACGGGGAGAGTGAGCCTTTCCTTGTATTGAGATTTGGGATATGGTCAGAATGGACGGGATCCATTTTTTTTCAGAATGGACATGGAAGGACATGGCATCCATTTTTTTTTCTTGATGATTGGTTTTTGTTCCCTAATGGAGTCTATATGGGGGTGGAGAGTGGGATCCAATTTTTTTGATGAATGGTTTTTGTTTCTTAATGGAGTCTATAAGGGGGTGGAGAGTGTCTATATGGGGTTGGAGAGTGAGTTTTCACTTAAACTAGGATTTGGTTAGAATGGATCTGGGATTCAACTTTTTTTATGACCAAGTTTTGTTCTTTAATGGAGTCTATATCAGGGTAGAGTCAATATTCAAATGGTTTTTCTTGACCTTTTTTGAGAGTAAGGTTTTCTAGTCTCAAGCCACCAAGGATGTAAAGGATATTTTATGCAACATGATTTCCACAGGTGTTAAACATACTTACTATTCAGGTACAAGACAATATGTTTCCCGTTCTTTATGACGTCTTCCTTCTCTAACTAAGAAATACAATGTTGGTCATGATTCTTTGACGTCGTTCTCAAGAAATGACGCCACTTCGCCCTATTGTTCCTTAGGTTGTATCCACCAAGATGTAAGCCTTTCTTTTCTTCTCAATGCATGGGTAGGTCTAACAACAAGAAACGATTCATGCTCATAAGGGTTTCAAAGGCAAAGGAGGGTTTCGCAGGATGCACCTTCCTCTACCACTTTATACCATCGAGTCATTCCGCAGGTTAAGGAATGGTACCCTAACTTTCGAAGGAAAAGTTCCCTAGTCTTTCACACTAAGGTTCCTACGGATTCAACTATGCTTTTGTCACGCTTTTGTTAACTAGATTTGCACTTGGGACGTGTGGTGCATGGAGTTTGGAGGAGCAAAAATATCTAACACAAATTACATGGAATAGAACAACATGGGAACCTTAATCATAGCTCATTTCTCTAAAGACATAAAAGAAAATAATGTGGGCATGGTAAATATAGATCTACAAAATAAATAATTTCATCAATAGAAAGAATGTTAACACCCATGTAATATATTATATCTTCAAACACCAATGGAAGATTGCCTTGGTCCTAACTTCAATCCTGCAACAATCTCATTTTTCTAAATTACAACAGTAATTACATCAAGGGGGTCCCATTCATCTTTTTCTTCATCCTATAGTCATTCTCTATGTAAAAATATCTATGATATTATTATAGTGAAGGAGGGAAAGAATAAGAGAGAAACTAATGTTGTTGATCCCTACACAACTCTATCTCAAAAAAATTGGCATCCTTTTGGATGTATAAATAACCCTCCTATTTTTCTCCTTTGATTTCTTCCTTTATAGTTGTAGTGTCCCAACTATGACCTTTCTCCTTTGTTGCCACATACGAAGGAAGGGATGCATGGTACATTTCCCCATCATGCACAATCATGGAGGAGAGAATGGTCTATTATAACCACAATTAGGTGTTATGGGAAGTTTATGATTCATCCTTCAACCTTTCTCTATTATTAGGTTCTCTCTTTATCATCTCCTCTAATTTGTTAAGTTCCTCATTTCCTTTGAATTTTGATCCATCATATACGATACGTAGGCACTCATCCATAAAATACACCTTGTGTGCTCATTCACCACCCTTTTATGATGACCTACCTCTGATTTCACTTTCTAATCTAATGACTGTGATCATCTTGGATACTTCATAAGATGGATATGATTGCTTCCAAAAATGCTATCGAACCCCTATTTTATCAGTCTAATATGCCATCAAACTTTCCCCTATCGGCTCTCCTCATGTGTTCTTTCTCTGTGCTATCAAATCAAATGCATTGAATGTTCTCCATCGGGTTTCCATCAATTCACTTCTCGAGATGTTTCAAAAAATCTATCTTTGAACAAGGCACTACTAATTTGGTCAGTCTGATATGCCATCAAACTTCCCCTATTGGGATTCCATCCATTCCCTTTTTCGAGATATTTCCCAAAATCCGACCTCAAAAGGAACTTGTAATGCCATATGTCTGATACACCATTAGACTTCACATATATGGCTTCCATCCACTCTCTACTTTGGGTTTTTTTTAAAATCTTAACTTCGACCATGAGCCACTTTCATTGTTTTTTGTTCGGTATGCCATTAGACTTCACCTATTGAAATTCCCATATGTGCTTCCGTAAAAATTATTCGATGATTTTCCTTTGACGAGGAAATTTTGATGGTGTTAGTCCAATACTCCATCGAAATTATCCTTTTGACTCTCCCTATATGTGCTTCGAGTGTCTTGCCAACATTTTCCCATTACCATAATTTTGATATAAGGCACGTTATATGCTATCGACTTTTGGCCTATCAACCTTCTTTCATATCCCTTCTCTACCACAACTCCCGATAGGTTTCCTTTGATAGGGAAACTTTGATACTGCTATCTTGATTATATCATCGAACAACTAACACTACGCTTAATAGCTCAATGCACGATTTAGATTGCTTTGTTTTGGTACTCACGTTAATGGTTGCAAGACATCCAACTTCTCTATTCCAAGTATGCAAATGATTTCAATGGAACCTAACCCTCCTACGAGAACCTAACCCTCCTACGGGTACCTATGGTTGCACTCAAAATCTTAAGCTAAGTATAAAATGGAGCCTAAAGTCCATGCACTCGGCCTGTAGTCAAATTATCCAACACCATTAATCTTACTAGATCACTTATGTCGGGGAAATTCTTGAACCAAACGAATTGATAGGTTGAGTAAAAACACCAACCACCTTGGATTAGAGGATTTCTCAAACCTAAGTCTGAATTTTTCCAACCTTCACTAAGTAATTCTCCTCTCCCACACCTAAACAATTTCAATTAGGTTTACATTGTTGATAGAGCTAGAAGTTAGTCATGAAAACCTTGAACCCACTTTGGAATTCATGCCACCTTGGATCTTATTGTTTCAAGTATGTCCTTCAAAGAGGTAACATGAACAAAACAATCTGCCAAGCCACTTGTACTAATATCCTTTCAACCACTTAAATCTACCTCTTGTCCAACTATAATACACAATCTTTGATCTCCGCATCTTGCATAACCCATAAGACCAATCCTCATTCATTTTCTAACAAACAATACCAATATATTATTTGTTGTTTCGAAATTTGTAATAATATGATCTCCTCGTTTTCCCCAAACAAGGTGAAAAAAATGAAACAACTTCAATTGTTTAACCAAAAGCAAAGGAAGGAACCACAAATGCATACACTAATACTACAGGCAATACCTGCAACCTTCCAAAAAATTTTGAACATAAGGAACTCTTCAGCATGTACAAAGAAGAGACAATGACACTAGCATTGACCAATCCAAGTGAGAAGTAAATTTAAGATGTTATTACAAATTTCAACATCCAAAGATGCCAACTCCTTAATATGGTAGTTAGATCATTAACCTTTTCCTACTCAGATGTGATTGAGAACAAAAATGTGGAAACTAGGTGAATAATTTCTAACACCAATAATTGTATAAGATCATATGAAGGTAGAATCCTTGAAACATATTACAAATTTGTAATAATTAAGGAATATGCGACTAATAGTCGAGTTTAGTAGTTCTTAGATGAGAACATCTATCATGATATAATATGGGAGAGAGGATGCTAGTTTAGATTTGGAGAGACCAAATGTTACCTTGCCACCAACCTAAGAAATCTAATATCATATGTAGTTGTTCTATTTAGTAGGATCTGTGGAGAAAAGGATGCATCATACTTAGAGAATCATGGGTTCTATTAGGTGATTAAAGATGGAATAGTCTTCAATTAGGTAGGAATATTATTACACATTATTGTGGACACAACAATTTAGTTCCATTAAATTAATATATGAAACCATATTTTCCTAGGCATGTAGCCTTACATCACAAAATTTTCATATATGACCACGAGGGCTTATATAACTAGAACATAACAATCATATAGACTATATACCATGATTGTCCCCAAAAAACACAAATCAGGCAAAAGTCGACTACACTAACCGCAATCCATGAAAATAGATCATTAAAAAAACAGAATCTCAAAGCCCATTAGGATTTGTTCCAATGAGATAAGTAACCACATCCAAAAAGAGATAGAAACCAAAAAAGGTGTCAGGCCCCAAAAAACCCATGAGAGAGATAGTCCAACCTTCAAGATGGTGAAGCACGATGAGGTTGTGTAAGGACGGATCTCTTAATAGTTCTATGTCTTCCAGCATGACTATCTTGGATAACCTACTCTCTATCCAATGGAAATGTCGAAATACATCCCCATAGTCGGGAAGAGCGCATGGGAGAGAGACCCTGCTCGAGACCACTGTGAAACCTATGAATGTGAGGGAGAAGAAAATAACCATGAGGTGCATATAGAGAATCACACTTCATACCAACAATAGGTTCACATCAAGACTTCAAATGAGTCTAATCCACCTATGATACCCATTCCTCTTCCCCAAAGAAAGATTCCTCCAAAGGAGGCAATTCAGAATCAGAAGCTAAATCACAGAAGCACGGAAATGAAGGGATATTCAAATGGCAGTCAAGCTTAGGCTTCTTGCCTGAATGCTTAGGAGAAGTACCATGAAGGAATTCACCTCCAATGTGCAGGATCATCCCAAGGATAGGGGAATTCGATGTCCACCTATCTAGATTCTTAGGGATGAGGTTCCACGAAGGTTCCTTCAAGAAAATTCTCGAATCTACTTATTTTTACCTTTTTAAGTCAAGCACCGCACTTTGCATAATGGAAACAAGCGGTGTTGAGGGGTACCGCCTGTTCCAAGAAGGAAACAAGTGGCATAATCACTTCATGCCAATGAGCAAGGTGTGTTGTTAGCTTGAGTACCTCCTGTTGTTAACCAATGGTGCGGTGTTGGCTCAAACCAAGGAAAAAACAAGGGAATAAGCCTCCTTTCTCCACTTATTTACTTCGGGACTAGAGGGATTAGAGCAAACCAAGGAATACTCATCTCATAACATGATGGTGATGAGATTTAGGTGTAACATAATCCCCCCCAAAGTATGAGGCGAGACGGGAAATGATAGGAAAAATAGTTTGATATAGTAGGTTATGACTCAAGGCAAAGGTCCAAAGGTCAAAACTCATCAACAACCAAGATCATTCTGCAATATTTTTACACTTTGATATACATCCAAAATGACTCACAACTTGGTTGTCGACCAATACAATGCAAATCCATGTGAGATACAAAAATTCATGGCTACTGAAATATAATGTATATCCATGCAAAGAAGACTCAAATTTGGACATAACTACCAAACATTGAATGTAGATCTATATCATATAGATGAAAACTTGAGCACAACCACGAACATACAATGTGGATCCATGTCGTCAATGAATCATACAAGATACTCTATCGAAACATGGATGGATGAAAACATAAAAAATGAATTCTCAATGAGTGCCCAAGGTCTTCACCCCGTTATCAAGAAAATACGATTATATCCATGTGAATAGATGTATTGAAGTCGAACATGGTAGAAACCACTTGATTGTCGGTCAATGATGTGAACTGTTAAAAAGTGTGAGGGAAATCACCATTAATGTCAATGATTCCCAAGGTACCCTAGTACATTCCTTTGAATGTGAATAGATGAACTGATGTCGAACACTTGGTTGAATCTTTCAATCAAAGGCCAATTATGAAATTCTGTTGTTGGAAGCGAGGAAACGTGCCATTAAGGCATGCATATCTCAAGGTAATAATTTGTTTCTAAGACTAGTTCTTGGAAAATATGTTGATGTCGACATGAATAATCTTGTGGAAGGAGGGCCATGTTGCATCCCACATCAATGACATGAAACTTGGAACAAATTTTGTTGGAGATTGAGTATGAAGTAACCACATGACTGACTCAAATGTAACTGACATAAAAGAGATAGGTTTGGCTGTAGAGGGTAATTCTTGTAGAAATTCTAAAGCCTTGATGGCATAAGGAATTTCATAAACTGGCTAAGGATCTAAGCACACAATTAACCTCACAGAGAATTGTAGAGAATTAGCATAAGGAGAGAAGAAGAAGAATTAATGAACACACATTAATGAATGATCAATAAATGATAATTGATATTATTACATAGGTAATACATCCTTATAAAGGAAAAAGGAGTTGCATGAAGACAACTCTAGCTAGCTCATAAAAGCAGGCTTACTAATTATGATAAACCCCATAGTTGACTAAAGCAGTTTCCCAATCTATCAAGCACCTCACGAATTAGCAATAGCATGAGTGAGTGATGATGTGTGAAGGAAAGACTTGCTAATCCTAGAATATGGAGAGAAAATAACGGAGGATGGGTTGGAAACAAAAGCTCCAGTTTCCTAGTTGACTAGCTTTTATCTTATCCATAGAAAAGCAGGATAAAGCAGAAAAAACATAAAAAAGCAGAATCTGCTATAAGGTCCTGTATACTAATTCTAGATGAACCCAGAATCAGAAATAAATCATTCCTAGGNAAGCAGGATAAAGCAGAAAAAACAGAAAAAAGCAGAATCTGCTATAAGGTCCTGTATACTAATTCTAGATGAACCCAGAATCAGAAATAAATCATTCCTAGGATATAGANAGGCAGGATAAAGCAGAAAAAACATAAAAAAGCAGAATCTGCTATAAGGTCCTGTATACTAATTCTAGATGAACCCAGAATCAGAAATAAATCATTCCTAGGATATAGATGGCATGCATTGACTTTAAGGTGCAAGTGGATGCCAACTAATTAAGCCAATGGGTGAATAATTAATCAAATAATGATTAATTATTTTATCCTAAGTTTATGAGTGGGTTTATTATATTCCAACACCCCCCTTTAAGCCTGATTTTATGATGATATTCTTGAACTAATCAGAAATATATATGCATATAGGGCCCAACATCAAAGCTATGGTCACCCTTTTTACAATTTATGTTGTCCAAAGAAATGAGGAAAGAGGCAAAACCTCAAGGGGAAAATCCTCCCTCAAGAAAGGACATGAAAGCAATACCAAAAATGTTGAACTGCTGGTGTTGCTGCTACTCCAAACTAAATGCTGATGTCTGGAGGAATCTTCTTCTTGGGAAGAAGATAAATCTGCTCACCTAGATCAAAGACAGCTGCAGGATGGAACCTGGGACCATGTAGAAAAATTGAAATCCAATGATGTGAAGGCAATATTAAAGGATCTTGAGACTTGTAATCAGCTCCAAGATGATGATATGACTTGAAATTCGAACCAATAGAGATGAAATGAGCTCCATATAGGTGAAATAATTGTCCAAGCGAATGTATCATGTCTCCATCTTCATTTACACAGAGAGGATGTGTGCAAGTGATCATGTAGGAACATAGAGAAGGCATGGGATCAAAGAGTGTGAATGCATGGGCTCCATGGTTTGATCTAGCTTCCAAAGAATCCAAGAGATCACAAATAAGCACAACAGTAGACTCATGGGAATATATTGGTAAAGAATCCTCTATGGTAGAAGTATGAGAGGAGGAAAGATAGTGATGTTCAAAATCTTCAAGGAGGCTCTGAGAATGAGTGCCAAGAACAAAGGAGGAGCTGTAGAAGCACATGGGATCAAGTATGGTAAGTGGCAAAACACTGGAAGGACTTGATTTGGCTAAGCAAACATCCTGGAAATCACTGGGTTGCGCACCATCAAGAAGAGAGGCATGCACAAGGTGTGAGAGGTCTGGCATATGGATCTCAGAATCCATGATAGAAGACATAGAGAACACTGAATGTGTGAGTGAATCATCAATAGCAATAGCAGCTCCATTAGTCACTTCTTTTTCATCAACAACATCATGAGAAGATGAATCAAGATCTTCTACTTCAAAAGACACAGAAAAAGATGGCTCTTCAATATTTGCTTCTTGATTGAAAGAGGAAGCATTCGAATCAAAGAGACTAGTAGCAACAGGAACTATATGAGAAAATTCTTCTTCATGATCAACTTCATCAGAGACTGTAGAGGCCGAGACATCTTGAGAGAGAGAAATCATTGAGGAGCTAAAGGCACTCTCCACATAGCTAGAAGGATCCTCATTGTCCTTTCCCAAAACTCTATCCAATGTTGTCCAGAGATCCTTTGGGGAATCAATAGAATCAATAAGGTAGCGCATGCATGGAGAGATAGATAGACAAATAGCTCCAATTGCTCTGTCACAGTCATTCAACCAGTCACTTGGCTCTTCATAAGATTCTTCACCAGCTCCAATAGATATCTCATAGAGACCTTGTCTCTTTAGATATGAAATCATCTTCAGTTTCCACTCTGAATAGCTTGTGAATGGAGAAAGAAGAGGAACTGATACTCTTGAATCCATTCGAAGTTGAACCTGCAAAATAAACCTGCAAATCTGAAAAGGAGGATTAATTAATGAACTCTCAAAGATCTGATATCATGTAGAGCTTTGATATCCTCAGCTCTAATAGCATGTAGAACTTGAACTTTGAGAACCTTAGCTCTGATACCATGTAGAAATTCTAAATCCTTGATGGCATAAGGAATTTCATAAACTGGCTAAGGATCTGAGCACACAATTAACCTCACAGAGAATTGTAGAGAATTAGCATAAGGAGAGAAGAAGAAGAATTAATGAACACACATTAATGAATGATCAATAAATGATAATTGATATTATTACATAGGTAATACATCCTTATAAAGGAAAAAGGAGTTGCATGAAGACAACTCAAGCTAGCTCATAAAAGCATGCTTACTAATTATGATAAACCCCATAGTTGACTAAAGCAGTTTCCCAATCTATCAAGCACCTCAAGAATTAGCAATAGCATGAGTGAGTGATGATGAGTGAAGGAAAGACTTGCTAAGCCTAGAATATGGAGAGAAAATAATGGAGGATGGGTTGGAAACAAAAGCTCCCAGTTTCCTAGTTGACTAGCTTTTATCTTATCCATAGAAAAGCAGGATAAAGCAGAAAAAGTAGAAAAAGCAGAAAAAAGCAGAATCTGCTATAAGGTCCTATATACTAATTCTAGATGAACCCAGAATCAGAAATAAATCATTCCTAGGATATAGATGGCATGCATTGACTTTAAGGTGCAAGTGGATGCCAACTAATTAAGCTAGTGGGTGAATAATTAATCAAATAATGATTAATTATTTTATCCTAAGTTTATGAGTGGGTTTATTATATTCCAACAATTCTCACAGAACTTTCCTTTGAACATTGAGCGACACGACCGAGTACTTGGTAGCATTAACTTGACGAGGAAGATACCAGGATATAATGCGACGAAGAACGATGCATTCTTTGAAATGATTCAAAGGGGTGAAGTGACTCATGAAAGTGGATCAACTTGATAACAAGCTAAATACCCAACTGTTTGAATGAAATGCTGACAGGTGCCATGTCCAAAGGTGACCAGAAAGCTACCATTAATACAGATGAAACTTGATTTTCCTTCCCTTAATTTCCCCATCATGATTGATGAGTGCCTCTTTGATGATTTTCCTTCCCTTCCCTTGATTTATTATTATGATTGATGAGTGGGAAAATGCTCGTTATAGATTATAATAGGATAATTCCATTCTCATATGTTTACTGGACCTAATAAAGGAGGGGTTCATTCCTATAAAGGATCTTTCAATGCTTAGTTTAATGAGTCCAATGAAAGAAAACTCGATGTCGTTCATGTTTAAAGAGTCTAAACATAACTAATGAAGACTTTGAAAAGTTATTTTTTTGTAAATTTTACTCCCCGAGGCCCGAAAAAGTATAAAATAATACCTTAGAGAACTCTTATAGTCAATGATTTAGCTAGAGTGTACCTTTTTCATAACTAGTCTATCCGAAGTGAAAAAGGGTAAACTATCATCAGGAAGACAACCTTTCAAGTACTTTTACGAGCATGAAAGTGACAAGTTCGCTCGACAATCTTTTCATATTTCGAGAGTCGAAAAAAAGCTTCAAGATAACTCCACGGGGGTTCATTTTTCATGAAGAGTTTAACGAGCCCTAAAAAAGTGATAAAAGTAGACTCAAAACCTTTTTCCTAACATTTAATGAGCACAACTATGGTTTCAAGAGTGCTTGGAATCTTTTTTGATTTTGTAGAAAATGAAAAAGACGAAAAAAAAACTCTTCCGTAACCAAAAATACTTCTCCATGAGCCCTCTAATTCTCAACAATGGATCTTAAAGCATTAATTTGACCAAAATTTAAGCAATATAGGACTGTTATGGCCAAAAATAATGAAAATTAGTAATAAATAATCCCAAAAAATGAATACATATGGGTGAAAAGTAGAAATATTTTATCATTTGTGTTTTTACCCAATATGGGTGAAAAAGCCCCTTCTGAGGTCAAAATTGGTGTGTGGATTGTGAGAGCTATAGGCAACCATTCAACATTTCATCCGAACCAGGTAAATCCTCTCTTTCCTACCTTCATTTTCACAATTTCAAATTTTGTTTTTATACCATTTTTAAGGTTTTTTTTTGGGTCATTTTCCAAGGGGGGATTTCACCATGGTAGCACTGCACTTTTCCTTTACGGGAAAGGCGGTGCTACCCTGAAGCCACACCTTTTCTAAGAGAAAATTGCAATTCCATCACTCTATTTGAAAATACAAAGTGTGGTGGCACAAACCAGCCCAAAAATCCCAACTTTGAAGCAAAAACAAAATAATTTAAGTTTTGAGAATGGTTGGAAATGGTCTCTAATGCCTCCTTTTGATTGTTTGACAGGGTTAGAAGGCAAACAAGGTAGTGTGTAAAGAGAGAGAGGAGGATATGGATGACATGTGTGGTTCCAATGACCATGACACAGTAAGTGTGCTTCAGGAGTGTGGAATCCTGAATTTCTTCCAAGTTCCTAGCACGAGGGTCCAAGTACGATTATTGGATCATTTAATCAGGATGTGGAATCCTAGACAACAATATTTTGAGGTGGGGGACCATATACTTATTTTGGAGGTATAGGATATCTACCTCCTCACAATTTTATCTAGGAGGGGAGCACCCATTTCATTATCTGGTCCATGAGGAGGGGACATCACTACCCAGGGTCTCATTGATTAGTACTCTTTTCCCGGTACATAGATGCGTGGGAAAAAGATTCCTATAAAAGATGTGATGCAACTACCTCTGAGGACCATTTTGTTTACTATACAGTGAGTTGCAGGAAGTCAAGGGGATCACCAGGATTATAGGTCACATATTCTATATGCCTTGGAAGTAATGGCTTGTATTGTGTTCAACTGGGTGGAATCTCTACTGATGGTATTGAAAGACCAACTCACCAAGTGTTGAAGGGGTGAGTTGAAGCAGTTCAGGTATGGAGCCATCCTAGTATCATTCTTTCTGGAGAGAGTCCCACTGTTGAGGCCCCAAGTGGCCATCAACGAGCTCACGATGAGAGATCCACGTATGCTACGGTGGGTCGAGGTGATGGCCCACCATGGTGGTGGTGGGCCTAGGGTCAAGTATGGGGCACCCTTCTTCTGTTGGATGGTTTACTAGTTGTTGCTGATAGAAGATTATGCATATGTGGGTACCGAATTTCACAGTGATCCAGACTTGGATCTTCTCGAGGGAGAGAAACGGGGGTACCTCGATAAGAAATACACTACGATGCATGCTTTTATATTGTTTATCATTTTTATGTGTGATAATAAGACAATTTTTCCTACTGTGCAGATGTTGTGGCAACCAAACCAGGAGAATCCTCTCCTATTGATAGGCGAGCGAGGGCCATATTTTTGTGTCAGGAGGTTGACGAGGAGCTATAGTAGGTTAAGTATAAATTCCATAGGCTTACCCTAGACATCCCTGACATATATGTAGACGATCTCTAGAGGAGGTACTAAAGACACACAACCAGTGTGTCGGGACGTTTTGGTCACTTTCTGCATAGAGTGGCAAGGGTGATTGTGTGCTACCATGAGCATCACTACGGATTAGTAGGAGATCTTTCGCTGAAATCTATGAGCTTCAGTTTTTTTGTTATACTATTGTACTGAAATCTCTCATGCTTCAGATTGGGACTCGGGACCACATTTTTGTACTAAAACTTTTATATATATACAAAATTCTTTTTGTGGCTTATGAATAATTTTGCAATGGAATGTATTTACATGGACATTGTATTTTTACACTGCTTATTTTACAATTTTACATGTTATTTTCATGTATCTAAATTTCAAGAATGGGAAATATACCAATCCAGAATGTAGTTAGCAAGTGAATCAGCAGTTGAATTGAAAGATCTTGGGACATGTTGATAGGTAATGGACTCAAATTACTGTTTGAGGAAACATATTCTTTCAAAGAGACGAAGAATCACAGGGTTGTGAATGGAGTAGACATGATTTAACTAGGGAAACACTAAATTAGAGTCTAAATAGACCACCATATGACTGACACCACCGGAGGAATATTCGGTCAACAATCCTATCACTACGTGATATTCAACGACATTGTTAGTAACTGGACGTAGGAAACCTCCTCCTGAACTAACTAAGTCGTGGCCCTGGGACTATAGTACCCAAGATACTGAAACATGATTCAGGGTATGGAAGTTGACACCATCCGCAAAACCATAAAAATAATCCTTCTGTAGAGTCAAAACATGTCACAGAATAAGCATTCATGGATAGGAAAAGATTCCAACCCATACCACACCAAAAGTTATTTATACACAAATGTACAAGGTACTAATGCAAAAATTTATTAAGCATATGACCTCTTTTAGGTAAATCCCATTGCGAGGCTTCCAAAAAGGTATACCATTGTAATCCACTAGATCATAGGCCCCTTTATTTAAGACTTTACTTACGACATAGGGAGTGTACCAGACTGATTCAAATTTCCTTTTTGCAGTTTGTCATGTTTCTGATCATATGTCACAACAAGATCTTTTTCATTAAAGATACGAGGTTGAAATGGATTATAATATTGAGCCTTGTTACGCTTATTATGCGACTCATTAGCCAGAGCAGCATCTCATTGTGTTTCATCAAGGTTTGTGAGATAAATGAAATGTTCTTCCTCGACTGAGGTATTTGGAAAAAGTTCGACGACTAGTTTCAAGGATGATATTTGACATTCAATAGGTAAAATAATTTCCAATCCGTAGACTAATTGAAAAGGTGTGAATACGATTGTTGTTTTTACGAAGGTCCTGTAGGCCCATAGTGTTGAGAACAAAGTTAAGTGCCAATTCGATTTATGTTCACCCACCATCCCGTGAAACATAATTTTTAAAACCTTGTTAATGGCTTTGACCTGGCCATTAGCTTGTGGATAGTATGGAGTTGCTTTTCATGGCAAAAAACCAACTTAGAATTCATCTTAGTCATCATCTAATTATAGAAATGAGATACGTGATTGGTAACTATGGCTTGAGGAATCCCAAAGCTAGCTATGACATGATTGATTAGGAAGATGGTGAAAGTCTTACCATCATCTGCATACGTAGGATCAGCTCATCCCATTTTGTAAAGTAATCCACGACTACAATTACATTACCATGCCCCTCGGCTGAGGTAGGCTTACAATGAACAAAATCTATCCCCCATTTGGAAAAAGGGCCAACGGCAATGATGAGGTGTAGCGGACCAAGATGGGCACGCTTTTTAGGATAAAACATATGACAGGGTGGACATTTCTTAATCATTTCATGACAATATTTAAATATTGAGGGATAGAAATAGCCAGTGTGAAGGATTTTTTAGGTTATAGCAATCCCAGAAAGATCACCTCCACATGCTTCAGAGTGGAAATCATTCAAAACATGTTCAACCTTTTTGTGTGTCAAGCATCATTGCAAGATAAATTCAATACCATGTCGATACAAATTATTGTTGATAATGAGATAGTATTTTGCGTGGTGTCCGATACGATCACGATCATATCAAGACAAATCAGACTGAAATCATTGAGTCTGGATATATATGATAATATCTCCATACCGGGGGTCTGTTGCACTAATCAGGAACAAAACTGCATCAGGGAGTGAGTCACTGGGCTCAGTTTCCATAGTAGCACATGGAAGGTCACACATCGGTTCCGCAAGAATAATGAATTTTTGGAAGTAGATTTCATAAACTCAAGGTCAAACTCCTACAGGATGACAATCCAACAAGAGTATTTCCCCCCAGTACCTGACGAGTTAGAATGTAATACATCGGTTTTAGGTCCACATGAACAGTACTCATGCGAAGTAAAATGTAGTGTCAAAAACGTTACACGACTATAACCATAGCCAAAGACAACTTCTCAACATGTGAGTATTGGGTTTTAGAATCTAATATACTCTTACTTAGAAAATAGATCACATGTTATTGGATGTTTGTATATACCTGCACTAAGACCATACCAACGGTAGTAGTGGAGGCTTCGAGATATAACACATAGTCTTTTGAAAAATTGGGAGGATGCAATACAAGTGAGTGTGTAATTGCATGTTTTAAATTGTTTAAAGCTTGTTGAGCTACAGAATTCAAAATGAATGAAGTGTTCTTTTTCAACAATCGCATGTATCCATGCATTTTTGCTGCAAAATTGTACACAAAATGGTATAGAAAGTTTTCCTTCCCTTGAAAATATTGAAGTTCGGTGATATTAGTTGGTGGGGTTAAGGCCACGATGGCGGCGGTTTTCAAAGTATCGATATGAATACCATCCATGGAAACAAAAAATCCAAGTAGACATCCGGTATCCACACAAAAAACACATTTGTGCAGATTGAGATGAATATTATAATGACAACATCTAAGGAAAATGGCCCTAATATGTCTGAAATGATCCTCTCGCCCTTGCGAATGGGCGAGAAGATCATCCAAGTAGGTTTCCACTATATACTTGATATTGTGGAAGGCATAGGACATGGCTCATTGGAATGTGGCTTAAGCGTTTTTTAAGCCAAACGAAATTTTATTCTAGGCAAAGATTCCCCATGGGAAAATAAATGTCGTCTTATGTTGATCAGTGGGAAGTATCTCAATCTAATTATAACGAGAAGATCCATCCATAAAGGAGAAAATAAAACTTTCAACACAGTTTTCGATGAGATAATCAATGTAGGGGGTAGGGTAAATGTCTTTGGGACAAGCCTTATTCAAATTCCTAAAATTGATGAAAACCCTAATAATTCCGTGAATAGGAACAATATTAGATACCCAATCAGTCAACAACACAAGGTAGATGAAACCAACCTTCAAAATATTTTCAACTTCAGCTTTGATAGTTTCAGCTTTCTGAGGGTGGACTTGATGGAGTTTCTTCCTAAGTTTTGTAGTTGGATAAGGATTTATCTCATGGAAAAAAATCGATCAATCCCAGGCATTTCCTCGTAACTCCAAGAAAAAACATCTCAAAATTCTTTGAAAAGAGACAAATAAACTTCAATTTCAGTTGTTGAACAATTCTGTCCTATGTGAATATGTTCAATAGTTCCAGGTTTCACCGATATGTTGATAGGGATAGTTTGAGTAATGTTACACAGATTGACTTCAGAATTAGAACCTTGCAAAAGAACAGGTGACTAAGCATGTTTGACAATATCATAATTAATGAGAGACACAAAATCAGGTTCTATCAAAATGGCATTAGGAAGGAAAGATGATTTTTTATGATGATCTTCCCATAGATTCATCCCAACTCATAATCTCCATAATGGACTCATCTAACGGAAAAGTATGTAAGAGATAGTCGAGAGTAGGGTAGGGGAATCTAATCATTAAGGCATATGGTAAGGATATGATGCTACTAAATGGAGGTAATCAATATATGCATTAGAAGTGGATTGAATGGCATCACATAAGGCTTCAAGAGGACTCAGAGAAGGCATCTCAGCAATTGCTTTTCCTTTTGACATGTCGCTGGAAGTGGAGCATATCATGTTCACTAAGGAAACTTGAGTGATAGGAGGGGAAAAACTAGACAGAAAGACTCCCATAAGGGAAGAGTCGTTCAGAAGCCCAACTCCTATGGTATGATATGGAGGGGGTGATTTCCCCAATAGAGGAACATTATTCGCTACGGTGGAAGTAAAATCAAGCTGATCGATAGTTACAGTCTTTCCTTGGTTAGGAAACTGGAGAAAATGAAACATTGATGAGGCAACTATTTTCATAGCGTAGAACCAATTCCTCCCCAATAAAAGGTTTTATTCCAAGGATTCTTCAACCACCTCTACCTGAATAGAGATGGTTTGGCCCCTGAAAAGAAGCCATAGGGCTAGAAACCTTGTCCGTCAAAATATTTCAATGTGGTCGACGAACGGTTAACTTCAGGAGAACCAATGACTCTCCAACAAGACATATATATTATCAAGGTGGAGGTTCCTTCGTCCAGTACAATACGATGAACCTTCCTACCAATCACCTTAGTCGTGATCTTGAACGCGAGTTGGGGAGATAGACTTGGTTTAAAATTCCCCAAATTAAAGGTAATTGCATTATAATTCTTCGGATCCATAGCCTCGAGAGATGACAACAAGTTTTTACATTGAGCATGACAAGTTTGGAGTACTTCCAGAGTGGACATAGCATAGGGTGCCTGAGAAATACATTCAACAATATTATAAAATTGGGAAGCTCGAGTGTTAGGATTAAACACTTCTTTCTGGATCGTACTCCTTAGAGGACGTAAAATTGGATCAAGGATCATTTTCTCAATGGTAAGAAAGCTAGTAAAAGGAGATGGAGAAGGAGAAGGATTAATAGGAGCATTCTCGGAATAAGTAACTTTGTCCTTTTTCTTCTAAGGTTTGTCATGTGTTTGGGTTCGCATAGTTAATTCAACGTTTTCGACGAACATCATCTTGATTTAATCCATGGAAGAAGAGGTACCATGCAAAGAAGCATGGTCTATCAATTACTGTGGGGATGGGAAAGGGTTGGTCAAGACTGTCGATGCAGGGTTATTCTTCAAAAATATATTAACCTCTTCATTTCTAAGACATTCCTTAGTGAAGTGGTCATCTCCACACAAAAGGAAGCTTTACTTAGCTTTCCTCTTTGGTTTCAAATCATTCTCTGGATTCGTAGCCTTGGGTTCTCTTGCCAGTTTCCATATTTTTTGGATTTCCATTTACTCTTGTTTTTATTTCTGGGTGATTGTGAGGATTGTACTGCATTCACTTCGACAACAATAGTAGGATTTGAAGTCATTGAATGTGAAGAACCTTGCTACTTAGTGTGTTTCACTGTGAAATGGAGATGGATTTCACCTACGACACCATCTACAAGAGGTTTGGGAGGTGGCTAGGAAGGATCAGTGCTAGTACAAGGATCATGAGGGGTCAAGTCATACAATGTCTCAGACTAGGAGTACACCAAGTCCAAATGTTGTGCACGACTAATATCCTGTTCCTTGGTAACAACATCTCCCATAACCACATCTCTGGAAATAGGAGACAACAATGAATTTTTGAACCATTCAACTAGTAACTAATCTAGAATAGGAGATTTGATCAACCTTCATCGCATCCTCCACTCATGAATGTGATCAGATATGTAGGTGGAGGTCATATGTCAAAGAGAAACCAAAATATCGGTACCAACATCATAATGGATCGGTAGCTAAAAGTGCGTAAGAAATTTTGTTGCCAATGAATTGAAATCCACAAAGGAATGTTCTGGGAGTTTGATGTACCATTTTACGGTCATACCAGTTAACGCCTCCTGGAAGAGATGTAAACGGATGGAAACATCCACCAGGGAGTTAGATGAACACCATATATGGAAGATCATCACATGATTTTTGGGAACTTCCCCTTGCATTCTGTCGAACTTTGGAATTTCTAACGAAAACTTGACTGAAATGGCATGCCACAAAGGGTCGTGAAGATTTAGATCATTGATCAATTTTGACAAATATGGAAAATCCAATGTCGCCAAAAAATAGGGTTTCCTATTCGATGTCAGGTAATTGTAATATTGGTACAACATGGGAACTCCAGTGTGGAAATAGGTCGGCTGGGGTTGTCTATGGTAACCTGCATACAATTGGTGGTTGGGAATGTTTTTCCCTATCAAAGATTGAACAAGGTTAGGTCTGGCTTGAGGTTGATAAGAAGTTTGTGTCCATTGATTTGAAACATCACCTATGTAAGGTACATACGGTGGGTTATTATAATGAACCCCATTATATTGTTGACCACCAACATAAGGATGTTGAGGTTGAGCCCAAGAAGACGCAAGAAGTGATGAAACAGGACCATAACCACTAGATCCTATGATTGGAGGCGTGGTTCTTGAAATATTATGCAAAACAAGAACATAAGGGCATCTAGTTGTATAGGATGTAGAGGGTAAAGACTGGTTTCCAACTATATCAGAAAACTCATGGAAGGAATAGGAGAACTTCTCGATGAAGGATTCAAAACTATATTCACGAAAAATGGTGAGACTGCCACTGGAGTGGTGTGTGTGGTGGACTATTCACCAAATCTAGCAATTGTGGAAGCATTAGGAGCATAAGACACAACTTGACTAGAATGCATATTCAAGGGTCTATGAAGGAGGTGACTCAACAGAAGGTAAGGGAAATCTCTTCTAGTGGTAGGAGTCAACTCCATGGCAGAGACATTAGTAGCACTAGAAGAACCAAATTCATAAATGGCTTGGCCTAGAGTGGTTTCCTAGAATGAAGCAATTGGACTGAACATAGTAGCAATTGGATCGTCTGGATTGGGATGGTTGAACATTGAACCTGTCAGAGTATGTATAAAAAAATATGGATTTTGGGAAGACGATTTTTCTACTATCAATGGTAGTGAATAGTTAATGATAGAAACATTACTGGGCAGAGAAAACTCTCCTTGTTCTTCTTTCATGGGAACTCCTTACAATTCCAGAACAAATTCACTTCCTACTTCAGAGTTAATGTCCATCTCTTAGTCCATAAGATATCTAGTCATAGGTTTCAAAGGATATTTAGGTGACAATACTTGTATCCAATGAGATCGACTCCAAGGGAATTCAGCCAGTTTGCTAGGTCAAACTGTTTCTAAAGAAACTATAACTAAATCAGATAAAGGAAACACTAATCTAACTAAGGCAACAAACAAACATTGTGTGAAAGGAGTGGATTTGAAGTCAGGATCCTCACAAGATTTGTCAGATCATCACAACTCTCTATATCCCACAGGGTCCAACAGTAGAGCGCAAAAAGGAGGATTGGGACCATACCCTTTCCTAAATACCCAACTACCTGAACGGTACGTGCGTAGTAATCACCCCGAGTGTTGTTCTCAGTGTATTGTGACAATAAGACAACCAAAGGGATTTACTTAGATGTTCTTAAAATCCCTAAAGGTGTCTCCTGATATACACAAGGTACGTGGGAGCTTTAAACCGTAGTAGTGTTGTCTAAAGCAAAAGCATACGAAAGGGGCCTTCCTATATACCGTTGATACGTGAAGTACTTTTCTATATACCTCAAGGGTATGTGAAATCCCGTTCGATATACCAACGTGTATGTGGAAGAACTGAACAGTCCACGAGATGCAATGTAGGCATATAATGATAAATCCTATGTTTAACGACGACGAAGCACGTCTCTAACCTATCACACTTTTCTAATAAATTTTACCCCATGCTAGTGCATTTATTTTATCTTGAATGGTTAGGTGGATGCATGGGGTGAATATATGAACTAGTAAACCATGGAGAGATGAAGATGCAGATATTTCACTTTATGTTTTAGTGGATTCCCTACCTAAAAGAACAGAAGAGGTCCATTTTTCTTTTAACATGAAACAAATCCAAAACTGAAACTGAATTACAATTTTTTCATTCCAAACTCAAGCAAAACAATGTCTTTTACTTTTAATGGAAAAGAAATTTATGATCTCTAGTAACAAATTCAAAAGATCATGGAGACTTTCCCACAAACACCTTCAACTTCTCTTAGTCAAATGCAAAAATGAAACCAAATGTAAAGGATGTTTTTTGTTCTTTTCGTTATAAAAGAAATAAAATTGCAAAATGAACACTTGAGAGTCTAACACAACTAATATAGAGTCCTTCTCTACCAGATCTTTATGGATTTTTTTCAAAATTTGGGGTTAAAAGGACAAGCACATAAAAACCTTTTATGGTTAAGAAAGAAGAAGTGAAAAAAGATATTTTACTTTCTTGCATAAACAACAAATATCAAAGGTCTATCTAAAACCAACTCTTTTCAATCATACAAACTCTTTTAAATTATACCAACTCTTTAATCAAAGACGACTATAGATCTCTTAAATACCAATTTCAATCACAATTTATTGAGAAGAAAAACAAACAAAGAACACAATCACTTCAAAAACTCAGATGATCATAGTAACTATCAGAGTTATACCTTTAAAAACTGAAACATGTGTCTAAGCATCAAACATCAAATTGGGATCCAAGATCTTATCTAGTACCGTGGGTTATTGCGTTGTACCAGAGCAATGTCTGTCCAACACCGCACCCTGTAAACAGTCACAGAGCGGTGGCACCACCCTCTGCTAACCGACAAACTGCGGTGGCACCACGAGTTTCATATAGGAAAAAGGCGGTTGCCGCACTTTTTATACAGCCCAAGTGCAGTGGCCCAATGTGGTATTTGAAAACACAAAAACGTGAAGAAGAAATGAGTTAGAGTCCAAGATACGAATCTAAATGTCGATTGGAAGACTTAATAAGCCAGTAGCATAAATGTATGAAGGTGAGTAGAGGAATATCTATCAAATTCAAAGAAAATATACCAAATCACAAGCATATCTATCAATTGAAAATGAAGATGAATATTTCAACTTAATAAAAGACCAGGAATTGAAACTTCCCCAGTATGGTCACCACTTTTGTTGACGGAAAATATCACCCAATGCAGACAAAGGTCATTTCCCTAGTCTTAATGGTTCAGATCTAGAAGAAAATACACTACAATGCAAAGAAACTTTCCCTAGAAATCTAGATCATTTGAATTAACTGCTCTCATACCTTTTAATGAGCGGTTCTGACACTCTAAACTTGTTGTGTTCGATCTACATGAGGAATGGACTTGAAAAAGACAAAAGAGAACAAATTCCACATGAGAGTAACAAGATAATCTATATTTGTATGTCGATAACCAAGGAGAAAGAGAATAAACAAAGCATTATGGGAAAGAAAAAAAATGCTTGTATTGATAAGTAAATAGGGAGAGATCAAAACCAATCGTTAGTGTTGGGAGATTCTACCAATGGAACCTTTCCTCGAGCTTCACCTTGCCTCTACTGACTCCAAGAAGGTCTGGGATTATTTGGACAGAGTCTTGATACTTTTATACAATATTCCTCCCCTTTCCCATGAGGTGTGAGCCAATATTTAAAGGCCATAATGGATAGGATGAGTTGAGGATTCAAAGGAGAAGGTTGTGGGATTATCCCGAGGATATGGGAATTTGATCTCCACATGTCCTCATCCTTAGGGATGAGGTTCCACAAGCTTCCCTTTGGGAAACTTCTTGAATATTCTTCTTTTTACCTTTTTAAGTTGAGAACTGTGCTTTCAATAAGGGAAAAAAGCGGTGTTGAGAGGTATCGTCTATTGCAAGAAGGAAACAAGTGGCATCACTACTCCTTGCCAATGAGAAAGGAGTGTTTCCATCTTGAGTATCGCCTGTTGTTAACATAAAAGGTGCATTGGTGGCTCATACTAGGGAAAAAAATGGAATAAGCCTTCTTTCTCAACTTCTTCACTTCAAGCCTGGAGGGATTAGAGAAAACCAAGAATACCCATCTCATAACATGATGGTGATGAGATTTAGGTGTAACAAGGTTTCTAGTGGAATCATCATCCAAACCCATATCGATGGAGGATGTTAGTTTTTATAATCTAATTAGCTTGATTAGGATCTTTATCAGAAAGAATAACAAGTACAACAAGATACACAAGATAGAGAAAATACACAAGACACAAATATTTTCACCAGAGAAACCATAAAGGAGAAAACCTCACAAACTTCCCCAAAATATTTCCTTCACAAAGAATATATCACAAGATGATCAAACCCAATAGGAAGAATTCTTATGTATCTATCTATCTCTCTTCCTTGTCTCTCTCTCTCCTCACGCGAACTTGAGTGAGTGAGTGTGTGTATAAATGAGGGAGGGTGCCTCCCTATTTATTCCTTTTAAGTGACTGACCTAATACATGACCGAGGTCAACCTATTACCCTAACAAGTCTGAATTCTCCTAGAGATACTCCAAAAATACATTACATGATGTTACACTAGGCACTATTTCCCCGACTTACAACAGAGGTTGTACCCCAAGGTCCATGCATAATAATGACATCTCGAGAGGAGGAAAACACATCTCCAATGGAGGTACAACAACATACAATGATAATATACATCAAGATATATTCCAAAGTTACAAATACATCAACACTCTCTCTTAACTAGGAAGGTATTCTCTCTCTCCATAGTCATCAACACATCTGGTCCATTCATTGTCACGAAGTCATCATCATAGCTATTGCCATAGTCATATTCTAGTCGATCATCAAATGGTGCTATATTTCATCGGAAGTTTCTATAGATCCAATCATTTTTCATGTTGGGTGTAGGCCTAGTCCTCATAAATGTATTCATCATATCCACGAGCAAGACATTGCGTAGGTATAGGGCCATTCTTTACATTTCCACTGCAATAACTTGAATCTCCTACTATCATCTTGTCCTCTTTGTCTTGCACAAAACAAAACAAAACACACAGATCACATCCCAGATGCATACCACCTGCGTTCTACCAACATAGGAACATGTTATGATCTAACCTACATATACCATTATGTGAGAATCGCCTAGGATCACATGAAGTGCATCACGTCTCTCTACGGTTAACCTATGCTCTACCAACATAGGAGAACTAGCCAGGTGCACACCAAGTTCCTTTTGACCTCATCATCTCCAACATGGGAACACACACATACAAGGATTGACTACAACCGAAAAAAATGTGTACCACGCCAGGATATTTTCCGTTCAGGTCAACCTCAAGGACTTATTACATCCGAACAACCTCCACCCAGGATATTTTCCATTCAAAAAAACTTCTAGGATTGATTACATCCAACCAAGCTGTGTACCATGCCAGGACCCCTTTTAAATTCCAGGAAACCTACAAAACTTATTATATCTGAGCAACTTGCGTACCATGCCAAGACTCTCTATTTACACTCAGATAACCTGCACCAAGAATGATTACATCCAAGGATAACCTATGAACTTCTCCAGGACTGATTACATCCGAGGAAAACCTACATGACTGATTACATCCAAGCAACCTACGTACTACGCCAGGACTCTCTATTTACGCTTGAAAAACTTGTCTCATTTCTCATGTGAGATCTCATGCATCTATGTCTTCTAGTCTCTTATCATCTTCTAGCATAGAAGAACATTAGGACTGATTACTTCCAAGGACAACCTGCGATATTTTCCATTACTGATTACATCTGAGGACAATATACATGACTGATTATGTCATCAAGACAACCTGTATCTCCAACTATGCTAGAGCTCATCACTCCCTCTTTTGAGGGGTTTCATTCTATATTCACCAATTGTTTCTTTGAAGTACTCAAACTTCACCCTAGCTAGAGTATTTGTAAATGCATCAATTATCTGCTCATTTGTTTCCACGTACTCGAGCTTTAATGCTCTTCTTTGCACCATATCCATGATACAGTGGAACTTGATCTTGATGTGCTTCAAACTTTTATGGAACACCAGGTTCTCCACCAGCTTCACGCAACTCTGATTGTCGCAGAAGATACAAGTTTCTTTTAACTCAAGATCAAACAAATCAGAAAGTAGCTTCCACAGCCATACTACCTCACTTACTGAGTAACAATAAACATACTCTGCCTCGACTGTACTTAGCGCCACACAATATTGCTTCCTGCTAAACTAGGAGATCATGCCAGATCCCAAACTGAAGTAACAACCTAAGGTGCTCTTCCTATCAATGGTGCTACCTTCCCAATCCAAATCAACATAAGCGTGCAGTTTAATCTTCTGATTTGCATCATACTTGAGCCCATAATCCATCATACCCTTTAGGTACCTCAATACATGCTTTGCAGCAACCAGAAAAACATGCCGTAGATCCATTAGGAACTGGCTCAGGGTGTTCACAACAAAGAATATGTATGGTCTCGTATTCGTCAAGTACATTAATGATCCAATCATCTGACGATACATTGTGCCATAAACTGAATCTAATGAAGCATCACACAAAAAATTCAATTTGGATGCCATAGGTGTGGCTATCACCTTGCAGTACAACATTTTGAATCTATTTAGATTCTCCACTACATACTTTCCTTGATCATGGAAATTCCCATATGCACTCTACCACACATACATGACTAAGAAGTAGTGCATCATACCTAGGTCTTTCATCTCAAATTCAGTAGCAAGTCTCCTCTTTGCATCTTCAATGAGTTTGTCCTCTCTTGTTAGGAACATGCCATCGATATATAACAGGAGCATCACTGGTCTTTCACCTTCAACCTTGAAGTAAAGGTTGGAATCCATTTTACTCTTAGTAAAGCATAGGATCATTAGGAATCTATCTATCCTATTGTACCATGTCCGTAGTTCCTGTTTCAATCCATACAAGGCCTTCTTCAATTTGCACACACGAGTTTTCCTGTCATGTGTCTTCAATCCCAGTGGTTGTTCTACACACACTTCCTCCTCGAATACACTATTCAAGAATGTTGTCTTAACATCCATCTAGTGTATATTCCATATCATAACTGCTTCCAATGCAAGTATAGATCTAATGGAAGTGTACCTCGTTATCTCATAGTCTATGCCTTCTTTCTGTGAGAATCCTTGTGCTGTGAATATTTCCTTGTATTTCACGATGCTTCCATCTGCATCATGCTTGATCTTGTAGATCCACTTCAAAGTCATGACAAACTTCCTTTTCGGTCTTGGAACTATCTCCCATACATCATTATTTATAATCCATTGATCCTCCTCGATCATGGCATCCTTCCATTCTTTCTTTTCTGTAGCCTCTTCATAGGCAGAAGGCTATTTTTCAATGATGTCACATAGCAAGGCCACATACTTGTTGCAAGGCTTTGGTATTTTCCTTTCTCTATGCATCCCTTCTGGAGCACCATACCTTTTTGGTTCTTGTATGATCTTCCGTTCCCATGGTGGTTTCCTCTTGTGGGATTCCTCATGAAGTGTCTCTATAGGATCTTTCAGTTCTTCCATGTCATGATCTTCATGGTATTTTGGAATTGCTTCTACAATTTTTGTACCTTGGACTCTTGTTCCTTTAGGTTACTTGACCTCTTCAATAGGTAGCCTCCTACAAATATACCCTTCCTCCCAGAAGGATCTAGTTTCGTCCTCTTCTCCTTTGGGATATGTATGTACACTGGGAAGCCAAATATTATGAGATGGATGACTTTTCGTTTCTCTCCTGAGAAAGCCTCTTTAGGATTCTTTTTTTCAAGTACGTGATGAGGAGTACGGTTCTGTACATACACAACTATCTTTTATGCTTGGCATCCAAAGGTGCATTGGAATATCCTAGTCATGTAGCATTGCTTTCGCTGCTTCCATTATGGTTTGGTTCTTTTGTTGTGAAAAGAACTTTTGCTTAGGATTGTATGTAGTTCTTCAATCCCTCTTAATCCCAGAATCTTTGCATATTTCCTTGAATTTTTCTGAGGTGAAATATCTGCCATTATTTGACCGCAGATTCTTGATATTCTTTTCAGTGTGGTTCTTGACCAAAGCTTTGTATTCCTTGAACTTACTGAATAATTCATTTTTCCCTCTCAAGAAATATATCCAAGTCTTACATGAGAAATCATCTATAAAGGAAACATAGTACACATACTCTCTTAGTGTATCCCTTTAGCCGCGACTTTCACTTCTAGGAAATGTCTTCTTTGCATTCTTTCCTTGTGCACATCCTTTGCAAATGCCTTCATGCTTTTCCTTGATTTCTAGAAGTCCTGATATTGCTTTGCTTGCAATTGGCAGTGCTCTACATGTGCAATCCTTCGGTTCCATAGTTCACTTGGTTCTATTGATTCATGAACGAATGCTTTTCCATGTTGTCCCTTTAGTTTGTACAAGCCTCTATCTTGTTCTCCAATCATTGTTGCATCATCTATTGTCTTTATTTTATGCCGCAATAGAACTTGGCCATAAACAAATGCAACTCCCATTCCCTTTTCATCTAGTGCATATATGGAGAGAATGTTCTTCTTCAATCCTGGAACATATAACACATCCTTCATATTTAAACATTTTATGGAGTCTATATTGTATGAAGCTTCTCCACTTCCTTTTATGGGGTATTGATAATCATCCCCAAGTTTCACCTTGTGAAGTGACTCATGCTTTGACATATTGACGAATGATTCTTTGTGTCCCGTCATGTGTTTAGATGCCCCACTATCCACAAGCCAATCATTGATTCCATGTGAGATAGTGCCTATAAGTGTTGAGATCAACACATACTCTTCATCTGAATCATCCTTCTTTCTTCTTAATATTGTGTTTGTTGGTTCATCGTCTCCAGTGGTATGAGCATGATAAATCTTCTTTCTATTGGGACAATCTCTTACCAAGTGTCCCTTTTCATAACAAGCATAGCATCGGATGTTGGAAGGATCATTTCTGAACTTCTTTTGTTTCTTTTCCTTCTTCTTGTTGTGATGGTGGTTATCCTTCTTCTTATAGTTCTTCCTGGTATGAACAGTGAGAGCTTGATCTTCAGTTTCTCCCACCTTCTCTTCTCTTGTTACGAGTCAAACTTCTTCTTGTGTGCATGCTTCTTGGAGTCAGCTGAAAAATATCAACTTCCTTCTTGCACATAATCCTTGAATAAATGATCCCCATGATCTTGAGAGGCCATTCCAGGTAGTCATCATGATCTCTCCTTCTACATTTTCTTCAACTGCTTCAAGTTGTTCCTTTATCTAAGAAACCCTTGTGAAGTAGGAATGTATAGTCTTCGAGTTCTGTATCTTCAGATTCTTTAGTTGGTTCCTCAATGTCATATTATGATTGATGTTCTTTCCTTCAAATATCTTTGTCAAAGCATCAAATACTTCCTTAAATGTCTTGAAGGATGAAACATGGGATATGAGGTGATCCTTAATACAATCTGCAATGATTCTCTTGGCTTTAACCAATTTCTTCTTATGAGTATCCTTAGCATCATCTCCCTTTGGCTCTAGAACTTCTCTAGTGATGTACTAATACAAATCGTTCTCTTCAAGGATCAGGGAGATTTTATACTTCCATGCTTGGAAGTTATCAACTCCTCCAGGTTTTTCCTCAAGCTAAGTATGGTGAGCCATCTTTTTCAAATGAGAACCTCAAATATAAATAACAAAGATTCATATATTACTGATTTGAGGTGTATGACCTGGTTCCAGAGCTGGCATCATTGATTCCATGTGAGATAGTGCATGTAAGTGCTGAGATCAACACATACTCTTCATCTGAATCATCCTTCTCTCTTCTGAATAGTGTGTTTGTTGGTTCATCGTCTCCGATGGTATGAGCATGATAAATCTTCTTTCTATTGGGACAATCTCTTACCAAGTGTCCCTTTTCATAACAAGCGTAGCATCGGATGTTGGAAGGATCATTTCTGAACTTCTTTTGTTTCTTTTCCTTCTTCTTGTTGTGATGGTGGTTATCCTTCTTCTTATAGTTCTTCCTGGTATGAACAGTGAGAGCTTGATCTTCAGTTTCTCCCACCTTCTCTTCTCTTGTTATGAGTCAAACTTCTTCTTGTGTGCATGCTTCTTGGAGTCAGCTAAAAAATATCAACTTCCTTCTTGCACATAATCCTTGAATAAATGATCCCCATGATCTTGAGAGGCCATTCTAGGTAGTCATCACGATCTCTCCTTCTACATTTTCTTCAACTGCTTCAAGTTGTTCCTTTATCTAAGAAACCCTTGTGAAGTAGGAATGTATAGTCTCCGAGTTCTGTATCTTCACATTCTTTAGTTGGTTCCTCAATGTCATATTATGATTAATGTTCTTTCCTTCAAATATCTTTGTCAAAGCATCAAATACTTCCTTAAATGTATTGAAGGATGAAACATGGGATATGAGGTGATCCTTAATACAATCTGCAATTATTATCTTGGCTTTAACCAATTTCTTCTTGTGAGTATCCTTAGCATCATCTCCCTTTGGCTCTAGAACTTCTCTAGTGATGTACTGATACAAATCGTTCTCTTCAAGGATCAGGGAGATTTTATACTTCCATGCTTGGAAGTTATCAACTCCTCCAGGTTTTTCCTTAAGCTAAGTATGGCGAGTCATCTTTTTCAAATGAGAACCTCAAATATAAATAACAAAGATTCATATATTACTGATTTGAGGTGTATGACCTGGTTCCAGAGCTGGCTAACCTAGGGTTTGTCAGAGAAACCCTAATTTTATAACATTGGAATTTAGGAGTTTTGTTTGGATAGAAATATGCGCTTCCTTGAGGCGAGTTTCTCAACAAGGTCCTTTTATGAAGAATGAAGTGGGAAGCCTTCGAAACTTGATTCCCTAGTTTCTCCCAGCATAAGTTCCAGGGTCAAAAATGAAACTCCTCCAAATTTGATTATGCTTCCACCAAAAGATGTTCCCCTCTAGGGCGAGTTATCCTAGCCCTCTTTTCTTAATGATCTATTGAGATAATACCTTGAACTAGGAATCCCTAGTCGTTGCTACTGCACAGTGCCTTATTTCATAAAGGCTCTTATAACAAGTTAGTTTTTCTAATCTAATTATCTTTATTAGGATCTTTATCTGAAATAATAACAACTACAACAAGATAAACAAGATTTAGATACACAAGACACAGATTTTCACCTAGTGAACCATAAAGGATAAAACCCTGCAAACATCCTTAGAATAGTTTCGTCACAGAGATTGTATCACAATATTGTCAAACCCAATAAGAAGAAGTCTTCTGTAGCTACCTATCTCTCCTCCTTGTCTCTCTCTCTCTCTCTCTCTCTATCCTCATGTGAACTTGAGTGAGTGAGTGTGTGTATAAATGAGGGAGGGAGGCTCCCTATTTATACCTTTTAAGCGACTTGCCTAATACATGATTGAGTTCAACCTATTACCCTAACAAGGCTGACTTCTCCTAAAGAGACTCCAAAAATACATTACATGATGTTAAACTCGGGACTATTTCCCCGACTAACAATGAAGGTTATACCTCAAGGTCCATACAGAATAATAACATCCTGAAAGGAGGAAAACACATATTTGATGGGGGTACAACAACATACAATGACAATATACATCATAATATCTTTTGAAGTTACAAATAATTCAATAGAGGAATTCAAGTCCTCACAAAGAGGAGCGTCATGAAGTGAAAGAGACACTAAAAACCATGCTGAACAGGAGCCAAAAAAATAGGTTTCAAACAAGGGAGAACTTAAAGTGAAGAGGGAATTTGGGGGAGTTCCCATCCTCAAAAAAATGTGGCACCAGTAAATCCACCAGCTTCTCACTCGCATGTGGAGAAAAAACCCTAGAGGGAACCAAGACCTGTAAAGATGATTCCAATAATCCATCCACAACTATTAAAGGAGAAGAAACCATAGATAGATCAACCCTAACATGGGATGGAAAAGCCGAAAAACCAGCAAAAATACTCGGGGGTTCTACCCCCGTCCTAGAAGAAGTCATAATTTTGTCCACGTCCAATAAAGTATGAGAGGTCTACATCAACCGAGGGAAGGAGGAAAAAGATGAAAGGGAATATAATATGATTTCACAATATGGTCGTACATGAGGCAAAGAATACATAAAAAAGAATGCCTACAATATCTAGTTCTGGATGAAAGACAATTCACCTTTCTGAATAGAAATATCTACAATAAGCCCTTCTCTAGTGTTGATATTGACCAGGATGCATGCCATAGTCATGACACTAGAGGAAAGGAAACCCATATAAACTTTAATAATGGAACCTAGCTCCTAACCAAGCAATTCAAAGATTTATTCAGTCCATAGTTCTAGAAGGAAGTCAAGAAGAAGAACCCAAATGGATTTGATGAAAATCTAATCTCTATTAGTATCGAAGAACAAAGTCCATCGTTTAAGTTTCAGGACATCAGATCCCCAAGACCAAACCCCAACCAGAATATCAGAAGCATATGCAAGGGACCAAAAAATACCTCCCACCTAGCCCTTGGCGAGAATGAAAAATTCCATGGAATATCTAAGTGTCTTATCCCAATGATCCCCAATCTAGGTCTTTAGGGTCAAATATCTCGGGTTTCTTCCACTAAAATGACCAACCAAAGCTGCTTCAAAGAGGAAAATCACCTCACTCATGGAGAAATGATCACCTAGAGCTAGGTTTGTCAGCCACTTCTTCATCTTGATGCAGGAATTCTGGAGATATGCAGAAGCCCGTGTGTTCGATCCTTGCAAGAAACTAGGGAAAAACGCTCCATAATGAATCAGATATTCTGGAAACATTGCTTGTTATTGGATAGACTTATCTTTATTAGATGCACTATTGATCGTTATGTTTCACATTTTTTTTTATCATAGAGTATGGCTATTGCATCATCATTTTGGTTTTCCTTTGAAATTCAACACGCTACCTAACATGTATCATATATTTTTCTCCTACACCATTTCAAATTAATGGATTGTAACTAACCTAAAAATAATTTGGAATTTTGTCCAAATTTCCAAAAGTGGTTTTAGTTATAAAAAGTAGAGATTCTAATATTGACAACTATATTGAAACCACACGTTTGTTGTTATATGCCAAGGAAGCAATTGATTTGGGTTGATGTATATGCCACCACTATGTTTTAATGCACCAAAAGGTATATTTGTAGTGGTCATAGGGATCAATTTATGATGCACTTTGATGATATACTTTCATGAGGTGTTTGCATATAGCGAGCAACATGACCAATGGAAAAATAAAGGTCAGGACGGGAATGAGTCAAGTATAAGAGACTACCAACAAGTTGGAGATACAAGGTTGCATCTACTTCAGGTGAAGTACAAGTGGGAGAAAGTTTGACTCCAGACTGGAAGGGAGAAGGGGCTGGTTTACAATATTCCATGGGAAAGCGATGAAGAAGGTCACAAGCATACTTAGACTAAGAAATAAGCATTCCTTATTTGGTTTGTAAGACTTGGAGACTAAGAAAATAATGCAAATGTCCTAAGTCTAACATTTCACAATTTTTCTTAAGACTGGATTTCACATGGGTTAAAACCTTAGGGTCACTACCAGTAAGGATAAGATCATCAACATAAAGAACAAGTATGATTAGATGGTTTCCTACTTTCTTGGTAAAGACATTGGGGTCAGAATGGCATCTAGAAAAACTAGTATCAAGTAGAAAGATATCCATTTTGGCATACCAAGCTCTAGGAGCTTGCTTAAGGCCATATAAGAATTTCTTAAGGAGACAGATAAGGCTAGAGTTATTCTGATCATATCCAGGAGGTTGTTCCATGTAAATTTCCTCCTGTAAATCACCATGTAAGAATGCAGAATTGAAATCCATTTGATGGAATTCCCAGTTATGTAAGGCTGCAAGGGAAAGAACAAGGCAGATGGAGTTCATTTTTGTGACAGGAGCAAAGGTTTCAATGTAGTCAATCCCTTCAACTTGGGAAAAAACTTTGGAAACTAACATTTCCTTAAGACTTTCAACACTTCCATCTAATGCATACTTAGTTCTATAGACCCATTTACATCTAACAAGTTTTCTTTCTTTTGGAAGAGGTACAAGATACCCAGTATTGTTCTCCATTAAGGAATGATATTCTTCATCCATAGTTGCATCCCAAACTGGATTTCCTGAAGCTTCTGCAAAATTTTCTGGATCATGATTCTTTGAAACTTGAGCCAAAAGAGAAGAGGATCGCTGAAACTAAGAATGTTTTCGATGTTGATCTCTAGGATCACCTTCACCGACAATATCACTGTAACGTCCCCGGCCCACCGACCGGCGAAGAGGATGCTACTATACACAAAACATCCAGGAAACTAGCCCCATGAATATGTACATACATATAAAGTGAAGGAAAATGCTTAAAACATCAAACATACTAAGATGCATAATCATACATATAATCAACGGAAGCAAAACATACAATTTAGCATTCACATGTTCATCAGAATTTATTGACAGTAAATATGATTGCAGAAACAGATTAGTCAAGAATACTTATCTTATAAGAACTGTCTTGCAACTGGCTACGTCACTACAACATTCCACCCAACCATAGGCCAGCGCGCTCCTTAATCTCTTAGCAATGTTGCTACCCCCGAGCCGGGCATCATCCCCCAAGGAATAAGGAACAAGCAGGATTACACATAGCCAAGGATAAACAAAACATGCCAAGCCAACATAGTTGGGTTTGTTAGGCAGACAACAGATCAGCCAAGCCAACACAGTTGGGTTTATCAGGCCATCCAGGAGCTCGAAAAGGCTAAATTCTAAGCCGGTGAGCTCATTGAAGAGCTAAGGACACCTACATCAGAACTAGCCTGACTTCTAGGACACCCACACACACCCAACACAAGGAAATCAATCCTTTCTTTGCTACACAGTCCGTCAGGCCCTGACCTCCCTTCCCATGCTATTCAGGGGTTGTGAAGGAGAAATCCAACCCTCTAGCTCTGTCTGTGTGGTTCCCAAACCCATCAGGTTTTTCAAGCAAACCAAGCCCTCATCACCACCCCAATATAGTCCAAATACCAACCGCTGCTTTCTTGTAGCCAAACAAGCACTTCACAACTTGGACAGGGGAAGACAATCCCTGAGTCGTTCTTGGCCCTATCGTGGCCAACACGACCCACACCACAACCAACAGCAAATACCACTACAGTTCGAAAATGGAAAAGGAACAACCTCTCTGCGTGAATGAAAGGGAAAACCGCATACTCAAACCAACAATCGGTGAGAGAAAAGAGAGCGAACCCCCGCACATAGAATCATGAATCCTTTTATCTCAACTCTGCATGAGGAAAACCGTGTTTCTCTACGTGAGATGGGTAGTGAATAATTCCTGTGCATGAGGAATGAACAACAAATGATGGAGAGAGTGGACAGAATGATCGGGCATCCCAAACGGCGCGTGAGGAAAACCACTCCCAGCCCGTGCATGTGACTGAACTAGTTGGTGGAGAGTGCGTGGGGGAAAGCCTACCACCCACCACTACCCAGCATTAACTGCCCTCAACTAAAATAGGAGCTTAAGTGGTTGATCGACACATGGCTTTTCCCCATGGGTTCCATGTTTAACAATCCCCCCCCTTATCCTTAGGAAATCATGCCCTTTTCAATATAGTTGCATCGACATAGCTAGTTGGAGTTCTTTTAATTAAAATGCATAGTTACATGATGCCACAACTTAATATGTGCCGTATATGCCGATATACTATTGGAAACAATTCCAAACGCCGAAACATAACACAACCAAATCGATGGTGGGGCATTTTCCTTTAGCTCCGCACCATGATTATTTACAATATATGTATCATGTATATTTAATGCATCGGGGTCAAAACCGGGGTGTTACATTCCCCTCCCCCTTCAATAGCACTGTCCTCAGTGCTTTACAAAATTTGCACAAAATGCTACTCTGGTATCGCCTCAGTGTTCCGCAGAATTGAAGAAAAATGGATGTGCCAATCGCATGGCATCCTCCAGCTCCCACGTAGCCTCTTCAGGTCCATAGTGCTCTCATTGTCCCTTTACCTGCCCTATGGCTCGGTTCCGGAGCATTGTGACCTTCCTGCCGAGGATGCACATTGGCTCGGTTTGTAACTCTCCCTCGGGTTCCACCTGAATCACATCCCAATTAATCACATGGTTAGGATCATGTACATATTTCTTAAGCAAAGAAACATGAAAAACATTATGAGCTCTAGTACTAGCAGGCAATGCAATTCTATATGCAACTGGCCCTATTCTTTCAAGCACTTCAAACGATCCACAATATCTTGGTGATAGCTTGGCACAACTTCCAATATTCAAGGAACTCTTCCTTGCCCTCACTCCGAGGTATACATGATCCCCAACATTGAACTCCCTGTTCACCCTATGCTTATCTGCATAGCTTTTCTCTTTGTCCTGTGCTGCTTTTAGATTTTGCCTGATCTTTACAACCTATTGCTCCATTTCCTTGAGCAATTCTGGACCAAGCACAACCCTGTTCACTGGATTATCCCAAGTCACTGGTGTCCTACATCTTCTTCCATACAAAGCTTCATACGAACTCATCCCCAAGGATGCATGTTGTCCATTGTTATAAGCAAACTCTACCAAGTGTAAGTAATCTTCCCACTTGGTTGGTTTGTCCATCACGTACATGCGAAGCATGCTTTCAAGCACCTGATTAACTTTCTATGTCTGCACATCTATTTGAGGATGGTATGCAGTGCTAAAGTTTAGCTTTGTACCTAGTTCTGCAAACAACCCCTTCCAAAAATTGGAAGTGAACTTGACATCTCGGTCTGATAGTATTGATTTCAGCAATCCATGCAATTTAAAAATCGCCTTCATGAAGATCTTTGCAATGTCATCAGTCTTATGCGTAGACTTCACTGGCATAGAATGTGCTGCCTTAGTCAACTTGTCTACCACAACCATGATGGAATCATGTTGTCTCCAATTCATCGGTAATCCTGTAATAAAATACGTGGAAATAACTTCCCATTTCCATTCCAGAACTGGCAAAGGCTACAACAAGCCTACTGGATATTGATGCTCCACCTTTACCTGTTGACATTTCATGCACCTTGAAATGTATTCAGCCATGTCCTTTTTCATTCCTGGCCAAACGTACCGCTTTCTGGTGGTAGAAATTGTCTTCTGGTATCATGGGTGACCGGAATATGGAGTTTGATGGATTTCATCCATAACAACTCTCCTCAAATCTGCTACATTCGGAATATAAATTCTGCCTTTATAAGTAAGAAGTCCATCTTCTTCCAATTTATATCCCTCATACCTCTTCTCAAGACTTTGCTGCTGCAATTTGTCTTTTACCAGCTCATACAATTCATCTCCGGCAGTACAATTAACAATCCGCTGCCTCAAATCTGATTGGCAAATACTAAGAGATGCCAAATGCATTTCATGCACCTTCCTGCTGAGTGCATCCGCTATCTTATTCTATTTTCCCTTTATGTGCTTGATTTCAAAATCAAATTCACATAAAAACTCTAGCCATCTTGCTTGCCTAGCATTCAGAGTAGGCTGACCAAACAAATACTTCAGACCACAATGGTATGTCTTGAGCTCAAATCTCCTACCCATCAAGTAATGTCTCCACATCTTGAGAGCATGTACTATGGCTGCAAGCTCTAAATCATGAGTGGCATAGTTTTTATCATGCTCCTTCAGCTTTCTCGACTCATAACATATCACGTGGTTGTCCTGCATAAGGACTCCTCCAAGACCTTGTCCACATGCATTGGTACACACCACAAAATCTTTCTCTGGATCTACAACTTTCAATATGGGTGCACTGGTGAGAAGATTCTTCAACCGCTGGAAACTTTCTTCACACCTCGATGTCCATTCGAACTTTATCCCCTTCCTTTGCAAAGAAGTGATGTCATGTGCAAATTTGGAGAATCCCTCAATGAATCTCCTGTAGTATCTTGCAAGTCCCATAAAAGATCTTACATGCGCCACATTTCTTGGAGTAGGCCAATTCATAATGGCTTCAATCTTTTCAGGGTCCATAGATATACCCTCTTTTGAGATAATGTGGCCCAAATACTGAATTCTATCTCTATAGAAGTCACACTTGCTCAGTTTTGCATACAACTAGTGCTTCTTGAGCAATTGCAATGTCAACCTCAAATGCTCTTCATGTTCTTCTTCATTCATAGAATAAACAAGAATGTCATCAAGGAAAACAAGAACAAACTTGTCCAAATATATGTTGAACTTGAACTTGTCCAATCTTGTTTATATGTTGTGAGATCAAATGGTACCACTACAAACTCATAATGCCCATACCTTGTCCTGAAGGTTGTCTTATGAATGTCTTCATCCTTGATTCTCACCTGATGGTAACCAGACCTCAAGTCAATCTTGGAAAATACCTTTGCTCCTCTCATTTGATCAAAGAGGTCATTAATCCTAGGCAAAGGATATTTATTCTTCACAGTAACCTTGTTCAACTGTCTGTAATCATAATGCACAACCTGAGTGTACCATCTTTCTTCTTTACGAACAGAACTGGTGCTCCCCAAGGAGACACACTAGGCCGAATATACTTCTTTTCCAATAACTCTTGCAGTTGCATCTTCAAATCTAGCATCTTTGGTGTACTCATCCTGTAGGGTGTCTTGGACACTGGTGCTGCTCCTGGAACAAGTTCAATTGTGAAATCAATGCCCCTTTTTGGAGGGATCCTTGGAATCTCATTAGGAAACACATCCTTGAATTCCTGTAACACTTGATAGTCCTCCAACCTAGGAGTTTCATCTCCTATTGCCTCCAAAATATGAGCTGCATACAACTGGAAGCCCTTCCTATAGAACTTTTTCAACTGCATTGCTGAAACCTGCCTTACTAATATTACCTTTGGAATAAATTTCACAACTACTGGGTTTCCTTCTTCATCTATGCATTCAAAAGTCTTGTTATAACAGTCAAGCTTTACCCTGTGAGCTTCTAACCAATCCATTCCAATGAGAACATCATAGGAACCAAGTGGTAGAACATTCAGATCTATACACGTGACCAACTCATTCATGACCAATGGAAATTTCTCTACCACTTCACTAACATTTCTCTTAGTTCTAGTGGCTAGCTGAACTAACCGAGATTTTCTATGCTTTACCTTTTTAAAAGCACAAATCTCCACTACTCTAGGAGTAATGTAATTGTGAGTAGAACCGGGGTCAATCAAAATAGAAACAGATTGCTCAATAATCTTATCTGCAACTTCAACCACAGTTGACTGGTGATCTCCCTAGTGGTCCTCCAGTGCTGCATAAATTCTAGGGACTGCCCTTGCTACTTGACCCACCATTTCTGCTTCTTGAATGTTGTAAGCTGGTCTTGCATTCTCATTCTCGAGTGGACAATATCTGTGCAAGTGGGGTCCTTCACATTTCCAACATTTGAGTGGTCTTTTATTCTGTTGTGGATCTTTAGGCTTTTCTACTGTTACTCCAACTGGATTACTCGCAGCTTAGGATGGCTGCTTCTGTTGATTCTTGAATCTAGAATGTTTGAAACCTTTCTTTCTTTGGTCAAACTTCTCATTCTTCTTGTCCTTCCATGTCTTATGGTAATCAGGTTTACCTCTGCTTTTCTCATATCAATACTTAGCCTTCCTTGTTGCTTCTTCAAGAGTTCTAGGTTCATAAAACTCAATTCTGTCTTTGTAAGACTGAGGCAACCCACTCAGAAACCGTTGGACCTTCACTTTTTCATCCCTGATGTACCGGACATACCTCAACATCTCCAAAAACTTATTTGCATACTCTTCCATGGTCTGCTGTCCCAATCTCAACTCATGGAATTCTTTGATCTTGTCGTCATAATACCTGTCAGAGAGGTATTTCTACTTGAAATATTTCTTGAACTATTTCCACTTCAGTCTCCTTTCATGGATCCTCTTTACTTTCTTGAAGTGTTCCCACCAAATGGATGCTCTTCCATTCAGATTGAATATGGCAACTCTTTCCTTCATGTTTCCCAAATAATTTTGCACTTGAAAGTACTTTTTTATCCCAAGAAGCCAAGCTTTAGCCTCTTGTCCAATCTTTATCTCACCATCAAATGTAGGAGGTTTAGCTTTCTTAAATTCATCCCGAGAGCAATCCCTATGGTGTCTCCTTCTTTTCCTTTTACGAGAAGATGAACTCATATCCCCACTGGATTCTTCAGAGTCAGATGATCCACTAGAAGTCCTTCTCCTTCTCCTAGTACCGCTCTTACTGCCTTTTGGTCGTGATGTACCTCATCCAAAGTCCATATTTATTTGCAAGTCTGTCAAACTCTGCAACATGGCAGCATTCAACTGATGCTGCTCTTCTTGGGCTTTAATCAAGCTTCTCATGGTGGCTACAACATCTGACGGTGTCTCTTGGAATATCCTTCCATTAGACTCTATGTCATCATTTCCATTACAGACATTTTCTCCCATGACATATCCCGCACGCTCGTAAGAATATCTAGCATCATATCCATCAGGGGTTCTCATAACTGAATCACCACTTACCTACCAACTACAACTTCTAAAATACTACCCTTGAAGGTGACTATGATTCTGCAAACATGTTAGATAGAAAAACTGTTAGATGCATACCTTGATAATAAAAAAACAGAACTACTTACCTTCTCCTGGAAAAATCATAAAATAACCATTTTGCTTAAACATAAAATCTTATTCCTTTTTAGTCATGTAATCCACTGACAATCTGCTAAAATCCCACTAAAAGACAGTCGAAAAACTGCTTGAAAATCGTTGAGAATTCCCTTGAAAATCGCTGAGAATTCCCTTGAAAAGCCCAAATTAATACTAAATGTAACAGTTGGCTGTGTTTTAGAACTCCGGTTATGATTTAGAGAAGGACAGTTAACTACTGGGTCCTTAACTTCAGTTGATGACTAGTCAAGACAAGTTAGGAGTCAGTGACATTCAGTTAAATAATGGTTTAATTAATTGCACACATGTGGGGTGCTTTTCTCACCTACCACAGTCAGTTAACCATTATTTAATACTAAATGTAACAGTTAGTGTGTTTTAAAACTCCAATTGTGATTTAGACAAGTCTTGGTTACCTACAGTCAAGTAGAGTCATCAATTCGAACTTCCTCATGTGGATTCGAATTGCTTGTGGCTATTAAAGCCATTTTACATCATTGTAATTATTATCTGGATTACTTTTTTGATTAATGAAAGCATTCACAGCTGCAAGCCTTTTGCACTGTTTCATTCTTCAATGGCTGAGTAAATTGTGAGATCTTCTTTGTGAGTTGTGTGTTTGTCTACAGATCTATATGCTCAAATTTAACACTCTTCCCAACTAAATTTCCGACACTTCGGTGGTCAAAACACCTAGTTTTCTCCGCTGCTTATCGACGATCTGTTAATCTATTTCTCTCCAGCGTGTCAGATCCGTAGTTGACTAGGCTTCCAAACTTTATCAGCGATGCCAAGGACTATTCATCGAGTCTCTTCCCCACTAAAACTCTGATGTTTCGGTGATCCCAACAGCAAGTTTCCTCCGGTGCTCATCAGCGGCCATAACAACTAACCCTTTCTACGTGTGCGGTTTCAACAACTATAGTTTTTTGCAGTATCGACAATTGGATGCGTTATTCATCGGGTTCTCAGTCCCTTAGGCAGCCGCAACGGCATGTAACGATCTCACTGCGGGTTTCATGGACATTTATTGGCTGTAAAATCTACTAACCAACGGGTGGATAGTGTCTCAGAATGCCGCAACGGCGGGCAACAAACTGACTGTGGGTTCCACAGACCCTTCATCGGCAGTCGGAAGTACTAATCACTGCGACATCGATGGTTGAAGCCTCTATTCGTCGGAATAATAGTCCACTAAGCAGCCGCAACAGTGGACGCACGAACAACTAAATTTTTCTGATGTCGTTCATCGACGACCAAAACAACTAATACTTTTCGACGTCATCCGCCACATCAGCGGCTCCATCCTCTAAATTTCATCGATGGTTCTGACTAGGTGAGTCGACGTTTCGGCGATTCCGTCAACTAACTTCTGCCGATCAGCGCTCCAATCTTCTAACTTTCGCCAATCGCCGATGGGTTCCTCACTTGATAAATTTTTGAAAACTTTCTTCTTTGCATAGGCTCCTCAAAGAACTAAGTTTCGTCGACGTTTCGGCGGTCTTCGGGAGATCTCCGCCAAAACTGCGGCTCTACCTTCAACTATTTTCCACTAAAACTCTTTGGTTCTATCTTTGTCATTGGCACCCTCATCCTCTAATTGCCGCTGATCCAATCAACTAGAGTTCACCGATGGCCTGACGAGCACTTAAAAATTTTGCGGCGAAAATTACTTTAGGAACTTGCCACTGTATCGGCTATTTCATTAGCTATTTTCCGCCGACGTTGTGATGACGCCATCATCTAATCATCGACAATCCAATCAACTAATTATCACCTATCATCGATGGTCTTAACACTTAGAAAATTTTTGAAAAAATAAATTCTTCTTCCTCTGCATCGGCGCTCTCATCCACTAATTCTCGCCGACGTTTCGGCTGGTCGATCAACTAAATTCCACCGAACCTCTTTTCTCCGCTGACGTATCTTCAATAACTTCATCATCTAATTGTCGGTGATCTCGTCGTCTAATCATTGGTGATCTCGTCATCTATCCTTTGTCGATCGCCGACGGTCTGCGTTGGGTGGTCCTTCCACTGTTCTCCGCCAATGGCCGATGGGCACTTAGAGAGATTTCCTCCAATTTCTTCCGGCTATATTTTGTCGGGTGGCATTTCGACTAGGTGATCCATTGATCCGCAAGAGTTTCCTACATAGTATTCCGATGAGCTGATGGTTCAGGCACTTAGGCAATTTTTGTGGAAGTTTTCTTATCTTTGTTGGGCAGAAGGTAACCTGCCTCTGCTAGCTGATCTTTCATGGCCCATTTAGGCCCATGCTGCAACGTTGTCTCTGATACCACACTATAAAGTCCCGACCCTCCGACTGGCACAGAGGATGCTACTATACACCAAACATCCGGGAAACTAGCCCCATGAACATGTACATATATATAAAGTGAAGGAAACTGCTTAAAGCATCAAACATACTAAGATGCATAATCATACATATACTAGGCGGAAGCAAAACATACAATTCAGCATTCCCATGTTCATCAAAATTTATTGATAGTAAATATGATTGCAGAAATAGATTAGTCAAGAATACTTATCTTATAAGAACTGTCTCGCAACTGGCTACATCGCTGCAACGTTCCACCCAACCATAGGCCAACGTGCTCCTTAAACTCTCAGCAACACTGCCACCCTCGAGCCGGGCATGATCCCCCAAGGAATAAGGAACAAGAAGGCTTACACATAGCCAAGGATAAACAAAACATGCCAAGCCAACAAAGTTGGGTTTGTTAGGCAGAAAACAGATCAGCCAAACCAACACAGTTTGGTTTATCAGGCCATCCAGGAGCTAGGAAAGGCTAAATGCTAAGCTGGTGAGCTCATTGAAGAGCTAAGGACACCTACACTAGAACTAGCCTGACTTCTAGGACACCCACACACACCCAACACAAGGAAATCAGTCCTTTCTCTGATACACAATCCCTCAGGCCCTGACCTCCCTTCCAATGCTATTTAGGGGTTGTGGAGGAGAAAGCCAGCCCTCTAGCTCTGTCTGTGTGGTTCCCAAACCCACCAGGTTTGTCAAGCAAATCAGGCCCTCATCACCACCCTAATACAGTCCGAAGACCAACCTCTGCTTTCCTGCAGCCAAACAAGCACTTCACAACTTGGACAGGGGAAGACAATCCCTAAGTCATTCTTGGCCCTATCATGGCCAACACAACCCCAACCACAACCTACAGTAGATACCACTATAGTACGAAAATGGAAAAGGAACAACCTCTCTGCATGAACGGAAGGGAAAACCACATACTCAAACCAACAATTGATGAGAGAAAAGAGAGTGAACCCCCACACATAGAATCACGAATCCTTTTATCTCAGCTCTGCGTGAGGAAAAGTGGGTGTCTCTGCATGAGATGGGCAATGAAGAATTTCTGTGCGTGAAGAATGAACAACAAATGATGGAGAGAGTGGACAGAATGATCGGGCATCCCAAACGGCACGTGAGGAAAACCACTCCCAGCTCGTGTGTGTGACTGAACCAGCTGGTGGAGAGTGTGTGGGGGAAATCCTGCCACCCACCACTACCCAGCATTAACTGCCCTCAACTAACATAGGAGCTTAAGTGGTTGATCGACACATGGATTTTCCCCATGGGTTCCAGATTTAACAATCCCCCCCCTTATCCTTAGGAAATCATGCCATTTTCAATATAGTTGTATCGACATAGCTGGTTGGGGTTCTTTTATTTAAAACGCATAGTTACATGATGCCACAACTTAATATGTGCCGCATATCCCGATATACTATCGGCAACAATTTTAAACGCCAAAACATAACACAACCAAATCGATGGTGGGGCATTTGCCTTTAGCTCCGCACCATGATTATTTACAATATATATGTATCATGTATATTTAATGCATCGAGTTCAAAACTGGGGTGTTACAATCACCAACTTCTTCACATGTTGAACGGACCCATCAAGGAAGAAATTGTGCTGGTGCAACTGGAGGAACATGAGTACGCAGAGGTGTATTTTCATCCTCACTGTCATCATCAGAATCTGGAGTTGGAAATATGTCAAGGAAGTTGGAAGTAGAAGAAGGCACAATCCCCGAATCAGGCCCGCAAGCCAAAGATGGAACAACCGCCGAGTTAGGCTTGCAGGCCAAGATATTTTCATCAAATTTAACATCTCTTATAATGATTATATCATTAGAATGTGGTCAAAGAATTCTATAACCTTTTACATCTTCATAATATCCAACAAGTATGCACTTTTCACTTTTAGGCTGCAATGCTTTCCATTTTTCATCTGGAATGTGAGTCCATGCTTCACTACCAAACACACAGAAGTGACTTACATCTAGTTTAATTTTACTCCATGCTTCTTCCAGTGTGATACCTTGTAAAACTTTAGTGGGGGTACGATTAACTATGTAATTTGCACAATTTATGGCTTCAACCCAACATTGAAGACTTAGCCCCTTAGATTGGATCATACAATTGGCCATTTCTTTTAAAGTGCGGTTCTTTCGTTCAGCTACACCATTTTGTTGTGGTGTATATGGAACAATGTGTTGTTGTTGGATTCCTTACTTAATGCAGAAAGTAGTGAAATTTTTGTTTAACATATTCTCCTCGATTGTCAGATCTTAACTTAATAATTTGATGACTAGATTTTTTTTCAACAATGCCTTGTAGGCCAAGAACATGTTAAATACTTCGCTCTTAAGTTTTAGGAAATAAACCCAAGTGTGTATGGAGTAATCGTCAATGAAAGTTAAGAAATATTTGAAACCAGAAAGGGAAGTAGATGGAAGAGGACCGCACAAGTCACTATGCACAAGTTCCAAGGGAATAGAGGCGTGCCAAGAGGAACGTTTGTCAAAACTATCCCGATGATGTTTTTTTAGTACAAAACCGAAACAAACATCATCCCTGCAAGACACCATCAGAAGACCTATCACCATCTTGCCTTTACATAGTTGTTGCAATGAGCGATAATTTAAGTGACCAAAATGCTCATGCCAAGTTTTCTCAAGTTATCACTATTAGCAACAAAAACTGAATGAAAATGCGATGACCCAAACTTGTTAAATTTGTACAACCTGGTAATATCATCAACAATTCTGGTAGCTAGGACATGTTGAGGATCTCTAAAATACTTGACTACAACTTGGTGTGTAAATGTTAAAGTTTTACATTCACCAGAATGAGTGATTTGATAGGCTGACTACAAATTGTAGGAAATTCTTGGAACACATAGTACATCACTAAACTGACCATTATCTACTGGAACTGTTCTAGATCCTACAACACTTAGAGATCTATCATCACTACCAAATATTTGTTTGGTGTTACATTCATGCATAGTAGAAAAGATGGCTTGATCCTTAGCCATATGATAAGATGCTCTAGAATCAATGAGTCATTCACTTGAAGGAGAAGGAGAAGATCTAGAATAAGAATAACCAGAAGTACAAAGTGCATGTCCATGAGAGGTAGATTTTGAAGATGAATCTAGGCTAATGTGGTGCTTCTTCATTGCTGTTTCAAATGATGCCATCTTCTTGAAACACTTAGATTCATCATGATTATATTTCCTGCAATATTTGCAATGAAGCTCAATTTTCTTTCCTTTTGGCTTTGAACCTATGTCATTTTTTAAATAAGGAGCTGACTGAGAGGGTTTGGGACCCTTGTTTGGGTTATTATTGCGAAATTTTTGTTTCTTGGGAGGCTTGGAATTTTCTTTCTGTTGGTACAATAAGGCTTTCCCAGATGTATCTGCATCGCTAATCATTCCAAGATGTATGAGCTTATCTTGTTCTCTAATCAAGGAATCACAAAAGGATTCAAGACTAGGCTCTATATAGCTAGTTGGATTCAAGGATTCTCTCATGGAGTAAAATGTAGATACAAAAACAGAATATACAGGTCCAAGTTTGGAAAGAATATGATAAACGCATTACTTGTATTCCCTCTTAATCTTGCATTTGGCACATAAGAGTCTAATAGTTTTTTACTTAGATAAATAATCTTGAATGAAGGAAAAATCACTTGGATTTAAAGAAATCAACTCATTTTTGAGTTGATGACCTCGAATTTCATTGTGTTTACCAAACACAACTTCTAACTTTTACCAAGCTTCATAAGGTTCATCAATTCCAGATATGTGGAATTGCAAATCAATAGATATTGACATCCCAATCAATCCACGAGCTTCATCACATTTATTTGCCCATTTATTTTCTTATCATCATCAATGGGTTATGTTTCTTTCTTTGAGGTAATTCTGAAAAGTTCCCTACTTCGTAGAATATCCTCCATACGAGATTTCCATGAGAAATAGTTGGAACTGGTAAGTAGAATATCACAAGGGATGACAATATTGTCAATTAATGGTTGTAAAAACATAAACGAATAGTTTGGATGCGAAGAGCTTGAAAAAAATAGACTATTTAAAAAAACAACACTAAAAAATGTCTCTGTATGATGAAGTTATGTTTGATCAAAGAAAAATTTGAAGATGTCCCCAATAATGACGTGGCAGATAGAGAATTGACCAACTAAAAAAAAGAACCCCTGTCTTCCCAAGATGAACCCCTGAAACTCACTTTACAAGAAAGTTACTTTAAGTGAATCACTTTTGTAAAATAGCTAAATTTCACTTTTACAATAATGTTACTTTAAATAGTGCAGTAAAAAACTAAAAGACTTAAGTGACTCATTTTTTTTAATTTAAGTGAGATGCACTTTTACAATAAAGTAACTTAAAATTAGAAATTGCATGCACTTTTAAAAAAGTAACTTAATAAGACTTGAACTCAATACCTATTAAGGAATAAAACAACTTTGGACCAAATGAGGCAATATTAAAAGGTACGTACAATAAGGGAAGGAGGAATATTTTTTGTTTACTCTCCTCTCTCGACCTTAGTGCTTGCTTATTTCCTGCAAATCACACCACAAACTGAAACAAAAAAAAACTTTTCCACACTTTTGGGGTTATATCTTGTCACTATCTCGTTAGCTTTTTCGGAAAGTCTATGTTTTCTCTCTGTTTCTGATTTGCCACAATCGCATAAGGTGTACGACAAAGAGCATACGCAGTAGAGAAAAACCTTCCCTTTCTGTTTCTGAATCGCTGCGATCACATAAGGTGCATGGAAAAGAGCATACATAGATAGGGAAGGCAACAATATGAAACTAAAACAAAAAATAGATCTAATAATAAAAATGATAAAATATGATATTTTTTTTTTTAATTAAAAAAAAAACTCACTGTAACATTATAACTAATTCATATATGATGAAATAGGAGTATCTGGAGCAACCCAAAATCGTTTTCGATCGAATGAAAAGTATTTCCCAATGTAAACAATGCTCCGGATGCAATAGAACACCTCCCATAGCCTGTAAATGCACAAAAATTTATGAACCAGAAACCATTTCAAAGCTTCGTCAACATCAGTTCAAGATCTAGATCATCAACGAAAGCAACTCCTCATAAAAGCTCTGATTCCATGTTCGGGTACACAGGGTACTCCCAAAAGACTGAACACCTATAGAAGCCACTCACACATATAGATCACATATTGACACGATGATGTTTTGACATGGTTTAAACCGTCGAGAGGGAAACACTCCATGCCCCCAACCAAATAGCTACTTGAGGCAGTTTATTATGCAAAAGAAAGAAAGTTACAAATGAGTTTCTCATAATCGATTAACTGGCCAATGACCCTCCATGCTCTTTAAATAGGTATCATGGACCAATCAGGTGTTAAGCCACAGATAAAAGGTAAGTATGATCTAAGTGAATATGAACTGTCAGATCACTCTATGTCTAGAACATATCATGACCTTTGGATTAGATATTTACAAATGCATACTAAAGAAACACACTTTTCCTAACAGATATATTAACAAGTTGATCTTAACTAACTCCTAAGTGTCTAAATATCCTAACATGGTATAAATACCAAAGGAATAGAGTTTAAAACTCTACAGTAGCTCAACAAAATCTCCATGTTATTTTTTAAGATTTGCAAAGAGGATTCCTAAAACCTTAGTCCACTGTTTCTATATCCAATTCTCTGGATTGATCCAAAATTGAAATAGCTCTGGATTGGAGTGCTATCCTTAAGCGCTATGAGGATTTTCCACTTAAACACGTCAAATTCCTATGATTGTTTTTTATAGACACCCAAAGTTGACATGAAGCACTTAGATCCAATGTATTCATGTATTAACTCTATTGAGTATGTGTCTTATACCCAAGAACGAGTGCCAATTCAACAAAATTTCTATCTCTTCGATTATGGATCTAAAAAAACAATTTTTTTTATTGGGATTTAACTCAGTGATAGATCCAACAAATAGGAATCCCTTTCAGGAAACAAGGAAATTCACCCAATTCGTCTAGGTCAATCTATGATCATTAATTTTGTACAATGATTAATGATCTACGAGTAATATTTATTGAATGTGTTGTATGAATTTTTGATCTTCCCAAAAAGGTATCCTTGAGCCTGATTCTCCTCCATAGTCTAGATCCAAACAATAAAGCCTTTTGTGAAGCAAGTTTAAAACTCTATCATAGATGTGATATAAATTTCCATACATATTGGTGGCATTTAGGGCTAAGTATCAGCAGCTTCATGGGGAGGGTGCACTTTCCCATGAGGGAAAACCAGTTTGTGGAGGGCGTGTTTCCAAGGAATACTAAGTCAATTTTTACACCCTTTATTTTGCAGAGGACACTACTACATTTTGTGAAGGAGGACCATGGAACTGGTGGGACATTGTCTTAACAAGGAGGCTAGTTTTCAACCAAATTGCGGGTACTCTTGTGCAATTGAAATTCTTGTGGAAATACCATACACTTTTGAAGGAATTATTCCTCTTGTGCTGATGGAACCTATTGTATTGGATTGCATTTTACAAAGGTTGAAACAGTCATCTAGTGGGGGTTCAAACTATGGTCATTCTATTTACTAGAGGGAACATCATGTTTGAGTAATTTTCAGTATTCACAAGAAGATCAATTGTGTATTCCAAGGAGTGCGCACTCATTTTAGTGACCAAATTTGTCTTGGGAGGGTGTGAGCCATGGTTCACGTGTTATGCCTTTGGTGTGGCATATTTCCTTGCTAGATATTGAATCTACAGACTTTTGGGTGTTATTTGGAGGGGATTCCCTAGTGACAATAGTATCTTACAATGTTTTGAGGATACATGAGGTAGTCACTTCATCCAAAAGAATTTTCAAATTTAGATAAGCATCTTCCATCCTAATCATTTACCAAGGAGAGTAATCTACAACAATTACCAGGTATGATTTATTTACTGGCAAATTTGAGTGAGTGTATTCTTTTGGACTGTTGTATAAGTTAGTTTAATACCCATTATTCTTTGTAAGTGATCTTGGCATTCGAATGCATTATGAAGCAATTACTTTATGTGGAATCTTTTTTGTAAGCACCATTGATATAATATCTAAAATATTATGTGAAAAAACTCAAGAAAAATACACATAAAACTGAGATAGATATTACAAGGGAACACAAAAGTGGTAAATAACAGTGACCATTAAAGTGTTTAACCAAAAACTTGAATCAGATTTCACAAGTAGTTCATTACAAATTTAGCTTAGTTTTGTGTGGGAATATTATAGAGCCATTGCCATACAACTTGATATTCCTTCTTTAAGGAAGGTTACCTTTGCAAGGTTAGAAGATAATTTCAGAATTTAGTATTTTTCTATTCTTGCTTTCAAGATAAGGTCCTATGTTAAGTAATTGCAAGGAGTGTAATTTCTCTCCCTCTTTAATTTATAGGGTGAAACCAAATGGTTTCTTGTTTGTAAATGGAAACGTCACTGGAAGCAATGTGTTGCCTCTACCCACCTCCTTTCCAAAAATTTGTTGAAGCAGTTATCAATATGAAATTTGATAATAATAAAAAACAAATTATTCAAAGCTGATTTGTCACGTCCCCACCCGTCTACCTGAGAGGGAACACAACCATGATGCGATCTAATCTAGGAGCTATCCCCATTTATGTAATAAAATGCATTGAACTTAAACATACACAGATGCATAAAATGTTAACATACATCACAAGAAAATTTCATTCATTCACAGCCTTTAACATGTTCATCTTAATTCATTAGCAAATATAAATGCAGAGATTTAAACACAAGAATACTTATCTTGGAAAAAGTTTGTCCCGCAACCAACTATGTCGCTACAACGTTCCACCCAACCATAGGCCAGTGTGCTCATCAATCACTCAGCATCACTACCACCCCCGAGCTGGGCATGATTCCCACAAGGAATAAGGGGACACTAGCAGACTCACACATAGACAAGGATACAATAAAAACTTAGCCAAGCCAACACAATTGGGTTTATTAGGATGCAAAGGAGTTGGGAAGGTTGATTTCTGAGCTAGTGAGCTCAACCCCAGAGCTATGGACACCTACACCAGATCTAGCCTGACTTCTAAAACATCTACACACCCAACACAAGGAAGCATCCCCTTCTCTGCTACACAATCCCTTAGGCCATGCCTTCCCTTCCAGTGCAATTCAGGGTGTGCAAAGAAGAAAACCATCCCCCTAGATCTGCCTATGAGGTTCTTTCTCACACTAGGTTTATCAAGCTAGTTAGACCCCATTTCCACTCCCAAACCAGTTTAGAGACCAAACAAAAGATGCATACACAAAAATTACAGTTCTGGGAATGATGAAAAATGACTTGGTAGCCAAAAACGAATTTGCAAATGGGGGAAAATGACCCAGGGAGAGAAACTCGATTTCCATAATCATTCTCTGGATTTGTGTGGGATAAAAAGGCTCCCTCAGTCCTTAAATTTGTGGCTCTGTCCCCCATTTGTTGTACAACACTGCAAACACGAAATTCCCCAACCGTGGAGATGTGGAAACAACACAAAAATGGCCAGGAGTGGTCCCAATCACTAAAAATTAACAAAACACTTCCCATCCATGAGAAAAATGAAGAACACTACAAAAAACGTGAATGGAGAATGCGAGGAGCTCCAAAAACATGGGGAAGACAACAACGTGAATGCATGAGGGAATGGGAAGCATTTTTGGGCAATAACTTGGCCCATAAGTCAAAATCGTGTTTCCCAAAAACTGATGGTTTCTCCAATTCGAATTTTGGGTTGTCATAGCTTTCCCATCCCATGCAATAACCAACTCAACCAATTTTTGGCAGTAATAAATGATTGGGTGAATAAGACAAGAAAGGTAGTTGACAATTTGATGGGTTCTCCCTTTGACATTTGGCTTTTCCCCATTGTCCCAGAGGTTTGAATATTCCCCCCCCCCCCACCTTATCCTTAGGAAATCATGCCCCAGTCTCACTATTGTTGCATTGATGTAGTTGGNTAAATTGCATATTTACATGATGTCCAAAATTATAATGTGTCGGCTAGCACAAAATACCATCGGCATTGACTTTAATCGCCGAAACATAAAACGCTAAATCGATGGTGGGTACTTTTCCTTTAGATCCACACCACAATTAAATACAATATATACATCATATACATTTAACGAAATTGGGGTCAAAACCGGGGTGTTACATTATTAAAAATAAGATATTGTTTGGATACATACCTAAATCCAACAATTAATTTTACGACTAATTTAGTTACATGTCCTCCCTCTAGATGCAAGGTCATTGACACTTCTAAATAACAACGTGATTTAATCCTTCAACTCTTCCAGCTTTTCACTTGTATGGTTGGATGCTCTGGAGGTTGATATTTAGGCTTCTTGATTTTCAAAAGAGCATACATCATCCAATACCAAAAACGTAGTATGCGGCCTTCTTGAACTAGTGCGTCACTACAAAACTTCCACTAAAGGATAGGAATTCCAACACCTATAACCATTTAAAAACGAAACATATTAGTTTATATGATTCAAATTGCTTCCCTTGAAAGGTGGTACTCCTTTAGGACACATTTACTAGCAAATGTTCTTCGAAGCAGAATGTTGAAAAAGAGAGTGGAATTTTTATGTGCTTCAATACTCATTGGGTCATCACCAGGAACAACCCTAAGTATTTCCTAAAGGCTATCAATTGCTTCTACAATCTCCATGGCATGCATATATGATGGTTTTGTCATATAAATTTTGAATGTCTTCTGGCCATTCTAGATGATCCTCTTAATATTTACAAGAAGAGGCCACGATTTGTCTCCACTTGGTGCAATTTCTGTACCTAGTTGTCATCTATACGAGTCCAGTTTTTGCACTTCTGCATAAAAAACGTTCTGTAACTCCCATATTGATTTCAAATCTTCCACGTGCTTTGGTAACATGTAACTAGGATTCCAAATTTCTTGATCAAGCTCATATTTATAAACATTTTAAAACTCCTTTTTCATCTTCAGAGAATCAAGCTTCTGTGATTCGATCCAAACAACATCCATACCATCTTCACCATATATAAAATGAATAACATCACCAAGTGAGTTCGTGATAGTCCCATCATATTTAACCGTGATATCCTCTATAGCGTTTACAAGACACATCTGTATGTAACCTATTTTCGAAGTATTCACAAATTTATCTATCAAACCTTTTGTACCTCCCATTGCGTGAAAAAGAGATTCTGTGGAGTTAAGCCATGAAGATAAGAGTTCTCCACAAAAACATGAATTTCTAGACCTTTTTCATCCTTTGTGAAATGGGCAAGAGTTTGACTGTCAAATCCATATGGAATTCGTTTTCCTTCCACATTTTGTTTTCCAACACAAGCAGTCATTTGTGAGATTTTAATAAAACTTCCTTTTGACCCAGCCATAACAATTGCCTTCAAATTATTACTCTTTGATAAAAAAAATTGAGCACTAATTCCTACATCATCACGGGCCTTGTTCAACACTTGCATTAGAAAAATAAGATACACTGCTGAGAGGTAGAAAATAATAAATTATGGAGAACAAAACTATATGTAATAGATTCAAGAGTACCTGATTGACTCTATTTTCAAAGGACCCCATCATTGTATGGCCGGGTTCTGCCTCTAATTGTTTCTCCTGAGAAGCCTTAATAAGTTGTTTGACTTCATTCTTTGCTTTTGATATTGTGTCATTGATAACCTCCATGGTTGCAGAATCAGAAATTGTGTCTCCTATACCAATACTGAAACCCCGTTGTAGCAACCAGTAGTTAACAAGCCATTGTGTGTAACCTAAGAACTTAAGAGCAACATATGGACTCCAGCTCATATTATTACAGAATGGAGCTCCAACTCATATTATTACAGAATGGGATAAGCATTATAATTTTGAACAAATACTACAATATTTATTATTTATCGAAACTTGTTACTAATCACTTGATTGCAATTGCAATGTTAATATTCTATCATCATTCTTTATCTTGTTTAATGTTCTTCCTCTGGTATTGCATTTATGAACTGGTATATTAGTGAAACAAGTGTGTGATCAACATACACATTTCTTTTAATTGGAAGGAATATAATGTTTTCTTTACAATTGTTGAGCGTTCTTCTGATGTCTCTATACCTAATTTACCAACCTGCAACTTATCTGGAGTTCATCCACAGGTATGCTAGTCTCAGGACATCTAATACAATTGGTACAATTATTTTGAACGATGTAGCCAACAGAATGGAAAGCCTATTTTTTGAGCCAAATATAATTGGCAGAGAGGATAAAAGGTTTCCTTTTGATGCCCACATAAGGAAGCATTTTATGTCTTTCCTCTTTCCTTATGCTCTGCCTAGTTATTCATTTATTTCCTTCAACATCTTTTATTTCAACGAGGCATCCTTTCAATAAGATTGGGAATTGTAGGTGCGAATGATAACTGTTTAATATGTTGAAATTTGAGATATCTAGCTAGGTCCACGAAAAAAGATATTCTGAAGGATTTGATCTCTCTATACAATTTGATTATCTCATGATAAATTTCCGGACGACAGCAGATCCTAGAAACAGGACCATTGTATTCCAAATTTCGAATAAGTATTGTTTAACCCATAGTAGAATGTCTATCTGGTGCTATTCTTAGGTAAATTTAAAGAAAATTGCAATCCTTGTCAGATTGTGGCTGAAGCTGAATTGCTTGTTTATGGCTATTATTATTGTGTATATGTCCTAATTTTTCTTTATGTACTTACATTTGCTGATGCTAATTAATGTTTTGTACTGAAGTGTTTTAGTTAATTGGATGACTCTTTGCTGGGTTTAATGTTAATTTTCATCCATTCCACTTTTATATGCAAACTTGTGGCATGTTTTCTGTGGATGTATTGTTTTGGAAAATATAATGCAATAAGTTTGAGATATGGAATACAATAATTGCCTTTTGTAACACAACTGTTAATAGCATAGGTGTTATGTGCATGTAAATGTCAATTGATTGAATGGGTGACTGTGTTTCGTGATGTATGATTTTTTTTCAATTGCTGACAGTGGGGAAATGTCTTTCTCATACACTTTGATTTGTGAAGCCTATTTTTTACTTTGTTTATTGCTTTTAATGTCCAGTTGTTGAAAATTTTAGTTGGAAGGATAAGACAAATGAAGTTATGGCTAAAAGACATGTCGGGTCCTCTAAAATATCAACAAATAGATATTCAACATCAAGCATTGAAACTCACTGCTAACAAGTTTATGCTCTCTTCTGATTTTCAAATCATACCACCTTTGCATTGATGTTCTTTTCCAATATTTATTGGTGAGGTTACTTGAAGTTGACAAGCTCAATGTTTTCACATGTTGTATATTTCAGTATGTATGGCTGCTTAGGATTCGTAAACTCGATATTTTATGGAAAGCCTCTTGCAGATCTTATCATCTAACATGTAAGTGAAAGCACTTCTTGCTTTGAGCTATTAATATTTCAAAGCACAATAAATGAGTGAAGTCTGAAATTGTCTGTGCAGGGACTGGAGATCTTACAGAGTACCGTAGACCTTGTTCAAAACCACCTAAATCTTGAGGTCAAACAAGTTTGTATTTTCTTAATATTTTCATCATTCCTCGAAATTTTCTCATAATGAAATATTATGGATATTTTATGAATTTGGATCCAATCCATACAGCAGTTGTCTCTTTCACTCTTTTCTGCATCATATCTATGTTATTTTAAATTTAAATTTGATTTCTTTTCTAAAATTTGAAATAGTTTCTAGAGGTTTCTAGGTTGATCTACAAAAGGTTGTTTTCCTCAATTGCCCTATAATGTAATTGATTTGCGTATTATAGCATATAGATAAAGGAGTTGAACAATTACAAGGACGGACTAAGTTTTGAATTTTCCCTACATTGGGAGGATATGTATCCATCATTTCTGATTTGTGTCTTTTCCTCACTTTATTGCATAAATAAGAGGTTTCTAAGGTGATCTACATAAGGAGGAATCTGTTTTCCTCAATTGCCATGTAATGTAATTGATTTGCATTTGGACCAACCTCTTCCCTACAAAATGAAAAAGATGGCATTATAAGAATCATACCAATAACACTATAACTACATATGGTAGCCACCCACCAAATAATATAGAACTTTCTCAAACTGACCAAAATCTTTTTGAAATCATAGTATGTTATCTATATTTAAGTTATTTTCCTTTTTTAATGATGCAGTGTAGATGTTATCCTACATGAAAAAATGCACAACAAAGCAAACAAAAAAAATGAACACGAAGGTATACTAGTTCACATGAATAAGGCTTCCTAAATAAGTTCCAAGGGTTTTCTTGTAGAGCGTGCCTGCGATAACTTCTCCTTTCTCAATACGTACAACAACAACTTCTAGTGTAATAACTCCTGATTCAAACTCTGAATGCCATGCATAATATCTTATAAGATTAATCTTCTTTGGAATAATCAGGTTGAATACTTGCTTTCCAGTCCAAATTGGCCTTGGCTTATAAATCGTCGAAGCAGGTGTTTTTCCATCAAAATCCTCCCGTCACATTAAAATATTCATAAAGACATCCTTCCCAAACAAAACCAAGATTTTCATCATGAAATAACTCTTGAACATGCAAAATGCAATGGATATAGGTGATTAACATAGAATTCAAGTGATACTCACCTTCTATATGAATTTATCTATTTTAGTCACCTTCTGACAACCCAAAAGAGTGTCTTGGACAATACCCATAACTGGCCTATTGGATTGAGGAGAGACAATGCACTTTGGCACCATCATTAGTTCCAAGACTTATGCTCTCATCTCAAATGACTCAGGTACATGCATATTCATTTCATCTCCATCAAAATCAGCATTATATGGTGATGTGACTGAAAAGTTCAGTATAAATGTTGAGTATGGCATGATTTTGATCCTGTGTCCCATGATAGACATCTTATGTAGACTAGGTTATCAATCGAAAAGAATAAAGTCTCCATCATTCAAATGTCTCTCCACCTATGAAAAACATGCTGGATAAGTATATTTCTGAAGAACGTTAGAAAAAAATGGAACAATCACTAAAGCTAATGTCTACCTTATAACCTAACTCTAAATGGTGGTCAATTCTCTTCTTCAAGTAGTGAAGATCAAGTCTCTGGCCATCCTCCCTGATAATGTAGTTAGCACCAGTTTTCCCTGGAGGAGGATGAGGTCCAAATTCAACAAGCTTTTTTAATCTCTTTCATCCATGCACATAGAATTAGTGTAAGTTCTAACTTAATACCTGTGTAGCAGGTAGAGTTTAAAATTCAAAGAGAAGAATATCCTAATGTTATTCACATCACACCTCTCCATGTTATATGGAGTCACAATTTCTGGATCTGTCAAGTTCATTGAAATACTCCAAGGCACTCCTAACTGGTCAATGTTGATATTTGGATCAAGAGTAATAAATGTATGTGCAAAAAAATATACATGTTTCCCCATTAAATTCCCTCTAATGCGAACTTCCTTGGCCTTCAGTTTGCTGCATATGGAATTAAAGGGTTGTCTCGATCGTTGGGTTTCCTGATGGAAACAAGCATAAAATAATAATTTGGTTCATAAAACAAAGTTACAAACCAGCTATGTCAACAACAATCATGAAGAAGGACTCCTTACCCTTGGCTGACAAGGAAGCTCATTGTCAAAATAGGTAGCAATGCGGAATTGCAACAATTGAGCAAATTCTGCGATAATATGAGCTAGAGCCCCATTATTTTCCCTCTTCTTCAAATTTTCATTGTGCCTGATGATCATCGAATTTTACAAAACCATAACCTTTGCTTGAACTGAAGACTATTGTAAGAAATGTAGTGATTTCACTGGTATGTTCTTGATCTTAGCTAAGCTACAAATAACAGTAAGTTCTATTTGTTGACAAGACATATTTTTTTGGTTTTACATGATTTGTAACCTTAGATATATATTGGTTATGTTGATTATCTTATATTAATCAGGAACATGAGGGAGAACAGATAGATCGTGCTCTACTGAAAAATGTTTTGGGAATATTTGTGGAGATTGAGATGGATAACATGGATTAATATGAGACAGACTTTGAATTAGCCATGTTGGAATACAATGCTGCATACTACTCTCGAAAGGTTGCTTCATGGATTCTAGATAATTCATGTCCAGATTATATGCGCAAGGTCTTCCCTAAATTTGGTTTTTGTCATGCAAATTTATATGTAAACACTTGTTGAAATGAGCTATAAACTAAATAAAAAATGTGTATCTTCCTATAGGCTGAAGAATACTTGAAGCTTGAGAAAGAAAGAGTTAGTCATTATTTACATGAAAATAGTGAACAAAAGTTAACAGGGGTAAGATTCCATTTGTAAGAGCTCTTGTGAGTGCATAACTTATTGTCAAACAATTTTCTCATTTTTAATTTAAAATTAAATCACTCATGTAACTGAATGCCAAATTTTTTTGACTATTTTAGTTCAATCTTCCTACCTTCATTTTTTGGTTGTCTTTTTGGATATTTATGTGTAGAAAGTAGAGCATGAAATCCTTTTCCAATATGAAAAACAATTTATTTTGAAGAAACATTCAGGGTGTGATTCCTTGCTAAAGGATGGGAATGTATGAATTTGATACATGTCTTTGCAATGTACAAATATGAAGTCCCTAGTATGTTTTCTTCTACTGAACATTATGAATTGAAAGTGAGTATTCACTGCAGATGGATGACCTTTCAAGAATGTATAGGTTGTTCTGTAGGATACTAAAAGGTTTGGAACCAATGGCCCAATCGTTTGAATAGGTACTTCTTTAAGTTCTTTTTGCTTTGATACTTGATGGAAAATTTCCCTATATGAGAGGCTTTTTAGAACTCAAAATGATGTTTTCAGAAAAATAGGACTTTTTCAAAAAAAAAATTCTTGACAATTTTCTGTCTTTTAACATGTTACTAATGAGGGAACAACGCTTGTTAAACAAGAAGAAGATGCAGCAAGCAATAAGAAGGTAACATATTTTAAAAGGAGTGTGAAATTGACACCTAATTTAGTAATTAGGTGCATATGAGGAATAAAATATTTATAGGTTGCTACACTTTAGCATGTGTCTTGACAAATCATAGTTTTAACTTTATGCTTTCTAGTTGCTTGGGAATTTTGAAAACATATTCAACACTTATTATATGATCATCCTGACCTGAAGGATTTTGTGATGCAGTCAGAGAAAAGGGGCAAACTCTTCTTATAGTGGTTCATATTGGGGGGGGGGCATCAATTTTCAAGACACAAGAGAGGTGGATTTCAGGGGCTAACTGACTAAGATCTAGTGTCCACCACCCCAATAATCAATCAAGTGGTGAAAATTATCCATCTTTTCCTAAACCTTTTGAAACTGGATGGAGATTTGTAGGTGCAAATTAGCATAGATCACTGAATTGTTAAACTACGTGAAATTACTCTCATCGTTAACATCTTTTAACATTCATTCCTTAAATTAAAAAAAAACTTCTTGTTGAAGATGCTTCCAAGATGCTTTGAATTCAATGGGCTGAGGAATATTATCCCCCGGGAGGATTGACTTCCAAGAAATATGAAAAGGAAGGATTTAACTACAAAAAAAGTAGGCCCATTCCTAGGATGCTTGAGAAAAGACAGTACGAAAAAAACATGCTCAATAGTCTCATTTTTTTCCACAGAGCAAGCACTTGGCTTGTGATATTCACAAATAGTGCAACCTATTTAGTATTTCCCAAGCATATGCCCAAAAACATTAGGGAACAAGCAAATATTGTAACTTTTGGCTCAATTTCCACAAGGGTGAGATTCAAAATAACCATGCATTTTATTTATTTATTTAAGACACCAAATCTTATTGATCCTATTGTCAATTAGTAGCTTTGCACACAACCAATGATATCCATGAGAAAACTTGTAAGTCTTAAAGGCCTTAAACTGGTTCCAACGTCAGTCCCTCCACCTAGGCATGAGAACATGCAATCCAATTTTAATAAAGAGATGTCAAGGACAATCCTTTTAAATTTGTCCAATATTAGCATGTCAAGATTGGCCATTTCTCTTTCAAGTTTGGAGAGCTTTTCCAATCTCTTTCCTATGAGTCAAACAAATCAATGACCTTTTGCAGGCCTTTCTTGAACAATCAATTGGCGAAAAAACCAAGTTGTTTTAGGTGGAGGGCTGTTATTGAAGAGGACAACAAACGACTACCAAAGGACATGATCATTGAAAGAGAGTTTTGAATGAAGAGAATCTTTCCAATGGAGCCTGGAGTTGATGGCCGTCTAGGCATTCCATATGCTATTGTATACAAAAGTACTTTGAAATACTTTTCATGCTTCTGCAACAAATTATCTAATAAATTGTTCTATATCTTTGTTATTCCTATTCATGTGGCCATAAGGGATATCTCGGAAAGATGTTTTTTTGACCTGATACTGTTGCATTCAGATTTCTATTTAATTGGATATTAGTTGTTTCTTTGTTCACTCTCTATTTCTTGCTCAATAAGCATTATAGCCAAGGAGGTCTAGAAATAGATATGATGTAAATGTTTTGGAAATAGATGTGATGTAAAGGCACGCCAAGAGATATTCCATAAATTGGTTGACTTAATTGGTATCACATCCATCACAGAGGTATTCCGTTCTCTCTGGTAACATGAATGGATATGCCAGATAAGGAAAATTGTACATATCTCTCAGGAATTAGTTTATCATAAATACTAGTTACTGGTAAGTTGTAATAGTAATAATTATGCAGTTTGTAGATTGCTATCTAGCATATATATTTTATTGTGATATTTTGCACTCATTTATTCAATAGTTTATTGCAATATCCTTGTTCATTTAGTTTTCTAAAAATATCAATGTTGTCATATTCTGCTGCAAATGTTAATGTTTACTTCTTTGTTTTATTATCTAAGCAGGAATTCCAATTTTGGTTCAAAATATGTTTCTAGTTATGATCTTCATTTTATATACAGATTTTAATTCGTCTAGTTGGAGCAGATGATCATATGTATATCAATGATGCTATGCAATGGCTAGCTGATACTGACTTGCTTGAAATGATTGTAGACAAGTTGAGTTCACATGTAAGTATGTTGGATGAGTGTAGCTAGTCTTGGATTCTTAGGTCCTTCCTCCATAAGGAAACAAGTGTATATGTTCCAGGAAATATATCATTGGAGTCTTTGGTGTGTATATAGATGGATTATAGTGATGTTCTTAACATACCCATTAACTGCTTTTTGGCTTCCATTAGACAATAAGTGAATCATTCTTTCTTTCTTTCCGGCCATTCAATTCTCAGATTCTCTGTTATGTTTGTGATTTAGTTTGTTGTTAATATATTTTTTGGGTTAAGAGAGTCAAGTATTTTCACAATTTAGTTTGTTGGCTATATTGCAAAGCAAAATTCCCCTGAAGTACATACTAATGCTGCAGAAACTCTTTGTACGATAACACATTTAACTCCTTTTGCCTTGGCTTCAAAGCTTTCAATCCCAAGCTTTGAAGTGCAACACATGCTTTTGTATGTAAAAATTGTCATTTTTTAAGTCTATAACTATGTTAACCCAATTTCATACTTAATAACTTGATAATCATTATTTTGTATGCTTGAATGATACATAATTTGTTTGAATATCACCATTGTCAAGCAATAACAACTTCTTAAAGGGTGCTAGCTCAATGGTAGAGCAGCTGCCTAATTATAAGCGGGAGGTTGGTGGTTCGATTCCTCCGTGCCCTATCACAAATTTGTGACTACAAAAATGACTAAATTTGCATATATATGACTATTAGTAGATAATTTCTCATATCTTAGTCGTATTTAGCTTAGTCATTAATATGTTATCATCTAGTAGTTTAATTAGTCGTATATTTGGTCATTAATTGTTGCAATCAGTGACTAAATCAATGACTAAATCTGTGACTAAATCAATGACTAATAAGTCAAGCTATTAATGACTAAGTGAAATACGGCTAAGTTAGTCAAGCTATAAGATAGTGGAAACTATCTACTATTAGTTGCCGACTCAAAAATAGTCATTTATAGCATGTTTTAGTCATGTTTTTAATCATTAATTTCTCATTTTGTACTAGTGATAGTAATATTATTATTATTATTAATTTTTATTTTAAATATTAATATTTTTATAACAAAAAAATATTAATTTTTTGTTTATATATAATAATATTATTATTATCTTGTTAATAATAAATTATTATTGTATTTAATTATTTAATAGTCAAACTACCCCCAAATCCCAAATTAGCAACATGAATACAAGGAATACAAAGAGAAACCCTCCAGAGAACAATGCTACATCCCTAAAGTAAAAAGATGATCCATTTCAAAAGATATTGGCAAAGCTTGAGAAAATAGATGACGACATTCTTGACCTAAAGCTCGAAATTATCTCACTAAGACACCAAGTTAAAAGAGGAAATAGCCCGCATATAGGCCCAACCCACAACGTCGTTCACAAGGTCAATATGGATTATCCAAGGCTCGATGGAGAAAATAATCGAGACAGGATTCGATTGATGAATAAAATCGAAAAATATTTTGACATGTACAATATCTATGGCGGTGACGACAACTTAAATGTTGCAACAATGTACATGGATAAAATTGCTTGTGACTGGTTCATATGGTGGGAGTCAGCAATGAAAGGAGGACGACTGGTTAGAGACTGGGACACCTTCAAGAAAAAATTCTTTAAACAATTTCAAGACATGGAAGAAGCTGAAATCTATAGCAAGCTCACTTGTTTACAACAAGAAGGAACTATGGATGAATATTTTAGCAATCTATTGGTCATGGCCACTCGTGTCCAAGATACAACTAAGTAACGACTCCTACAATTTTCCATTGGTGGGCTAAGACAAAGTATCCAAAGCGAGATAAAATTATTAGACGTCAACGACATAGAACAAGCCCGTCAAAAAGTAAAATTAATTGAAAAAAAACAGAAATCACAAAGTTCATTAGTTTATATACCACCCCACCTAAGAACAAATGGGTAAAAGGACAACAATCCATGTCGTATGTTTAATGCCCCTAATTGGCATCCAGGTCATAAGTGAAAAAACAAGAATCTATTCTTGTGCGAAAAAAGGAATACGGGTGACAATAATGATGAAGAATCAAGCGACGCACCTTCCTCTAACACAGAGTCGGATAACAATGAGACTGGAAAAGAGGAGGATAACATCATGCCAACGCTCTCAATGGCTACAATGAAACACATCTCAAAACCCCAACCCTCAAATTGTTTGGCCATATCAAAAACACTAAGGTGACGATGTTGGTCGATAGTGGGAGTACACCTAATTTCATAGACTCTAGGGTAGAAAAACAATTAAACATATACATCTACCTTACCGCCAACTTCCAAGTATTGATTCCAGGAAACAAGACCACACCGTGCGATGGTAAATTCCATAAAGTAGAACTAGAGAAATAAAGGACTACAAGCTAAGATCACCAATTTATTCTTTGGAAATCGGGGGGGTTGACATTGTTTTAAGTGCACAACGGTTGGAAACGCTAGGGGCAGTCAGATTAAACTTATGAGAACAATTTATACAATTCTATGAAAATGGGAGGAAATATAAGCTTTACAATATTAATTTTCCTCCTCCCTAAATTGTCTCATCTAATAAAATGGAAAAGATGATAAAAAAAAGGAACTCAAGCCTTCTTCTTACACTGATATGCTATAAAAAGAACAATTGAAGAAAGACAAAATACCAATCCACGTGAATTAGAACAACTCCTGGGGGAACATAATGAAATATTCTAAAACCCTCCTCATTTTCTACCACCCCCACTTTCTAGGGATCACATCATCGAGTTGATGCCAGGATTAGCTCCAATTAGAAAAAATTCATACAGACAATATCACAGGAACAAACCAGAGATCGAACATTTGGTGCAGGAACTATTGGACATTGGAATAATCACACGTAGTAAGAGTTCTTTCTCTTCACCAATCATACTCGTTAGGAAAAAAGATGGATTGTATATACTTTGCATTGATTATAGAGTGTTAAACCAGGTCACCATAAAAGATAAATTCACCATTCCCTTTGTTGACGAACTGCTCGATGAGCTACATGGTGCAAAATATTTTTCTAAACTAGACTTAAAATCAAGATATTACCAAATCTGTATTTGAGAAGAAGATGTCCCCAAAGTAGCTTTTTGCACCTACGAAGGTTTATATGAATTTCTAGTGATGTCGTTTGGATTATCCAACGCTCCAACAACATTTCAAGTAGTAATGAATGGCTTTTTTTTCTCTTACCTAAGGAAGTTCGTACTAGTGTTTTTTTATTATATCCTTATAGTAAAAGTTGGAAATCGCACCTTAAACATGTATAAACAATATTGAATCTTCTAGAAGAAAACAAATTTTATACTGACAAATCAAAATGTACTTTCGAGGAAAAATAAATAGAATTTTTGGGGCACATCGTATTAGCCGATGACATTAAGGTCAATCCCAAAAAAAATAAGGTGATCACAGAGTGGTCGTCCCCCAAGTGAATTACATCGTTGAGAGGATTTCTGAGTCTAACAGGTTATTATAGAAGATTTGTTTGCAACTATGCACAAATTGTAGCACCCCTATCATCACTATTAAAAAGGGATGCTTTATGGGATAAGGATGCAGAAACTTGTTTTGAACAATTGAAAACCCTAATGACATCCACATCAATGTTAGCAACTCCTGATTTTACGAAGACATTCATCCTTGAGTGTGACGCTTCAGGGACATTCCTAGGATATTTTCTCATGAAAGATAAACATCCCATTGCCTTCTAAAATCAGAAGTTTAAAACAAGCGAGCAAACAAAATCCACATACAATAAGGAAATGTTGGCAATCATGCATGCCCTTCTTAAATGGAAGCAATATTTGTGTGGGGAAAATATCTTGTTAAAACATACCACAACAACTTGAAGTATTTTCTAACTCAAAAAAATATCTCTCTGGAACAACAACAATGGGTAAGAAAAATTCAAGTCTTTGATTTCGACATTTTGTATAAAAAGGGTAAGGAGAATAGGGTGGCATACAAATTATCAAAAAAACATGAGAGTGATGCCTCATTATGTGCCATATCCATAGTTGTTCCTAAATGTATTTCATAAGTCCAAAGTGAGTATGTGAAAGACCTAGAGACAAGGAAGCTAATTGAAGAAGTCGAAAACAACAAGGCAACAAACTCCAAATATTCATGGGAAAAATACATACTATGGTACCAAAAAACAATATATTTTACCCAGTTCATCAAAATTCAAAACCCAAGTCTTAAAAGAGAACCATGACTTCCCAATAGCGGGCCATGTTGGTTTCTTTAAAACATACCACAATAACCACCAATCCTTCTTTTAGAAGGGAATGAAGACTGATATCTAGAATTATGTGGTTGAATGTGATACTTGTCAAAGGTAGAAGTTAGAAATGGTGGCTCATCCCAGTCTCCTACAAACCCTTCATATTCCATCCCAAAAATGGTCTGAGGTATTTATGGATTTTATCACCAGCCTTCCTATATCAAAAGGAAAGATAATATATTTGTAGCCGTTGACAGATTAACAAAATATGCTCATTTCATTAGTATTTCATCCAAAGAAAAAGAAATCCAAGTCGTAGATAGTTATGTAAAGAATACATTTATGCTCCATGGGTTTCCCAAGGTTATTGTTAGTGGCAAGGACCCCAAATTTACCGGCAACTTCTAGAAAGAATTGTTCCACTAAGTTGGGACTTCATTAACTATGAGCACCTCATACCACCCCTAGACAGATGGACAACTAGAAGTAGTAAACAAATGACTTGAAGGATACCTGAGGAATTTTGTGAATGACCGAATGGTGGTACAATAGTATATATCATACATCAACAAAAATGTCACCTTTTGAAACCTTATATGGGTATCCACCTCCTACAACTAGAGAATATGTCATCAACAATTTCAAAGTTCTAGCATCAAGATATTACCTAGCAACATCCGATGAGGTCATCCGCATTTTGAAGAACCATCTCAAACAAGAAAGAAACCACATGAAACAACAAGCAAACTCAAAAAGAACCGATTGAGAATTTGATGTGGGTGATTGGGTGTTCGCCTTCAACCGTACAAACAAACTTCACTAAAAAATTCCAAAAATCATAAACTTGCGCCTAAGTTCTATGGCCCATATCAAGTTCGAAAGTGAGTGGGACAAGTGGCCTATGCTCTAGACATCCCAAATAAAGGAAAAATACATGACGTCTTCCATGTTTCATTCCTAAAGAAGAAATTGGGCTCAACCATTCACATACAAACTAAATTGCCTATGTAAGATGATGAAGGAAAAATAGTGTTGGAACCAGAATGCATTTTGGAAATTAAAACTAGAACACTTCACTCCATATTAGTCAAGGAATACCTTATCAAGTGGAGAAACTTACCAAATGATGAAGTTGCATGGGAGAATCAATATTTTCATTCACACCACCCATCCTTACCAATACTTTGTGGATGAAGTATTCCAGAGAGGGACAACTTGTAATAAAACTAAATAATTAGTAAACCTAGTTAGTTATTAGTTATTAATTAATGTCGACTTGATAGGTCACACCATTTAATGGCGACCCTTGATTTGTATAAAGTTGCATCATACTCTTGTAAATATCATCATTCAATAAATAAATATATATGTTTTTGGAAAATACATTCCGCCATATCCATTATCATATATTCTAGATAAACATTATCTCTTCCATGAATCAATAACAATAATTTCTCACAACAAAAAATTCATTCAAAACCAATATTTTCATGGAAATTTCTTAAGCCAATTAATTAATTAAATGCATTTCAATGACTCAATCTCAACAAGCATTTTGGAGTTTCTCAAGCTAGTGGTCATATTCAATCCATTCAACATCTTCGTTGTCATAACAATATCTATATAAGCGACCTCAACAAGCATTCTAGAGTTCTCGGTCAAGTTTTCACATTGAATCCATTCAACATCTACTTTGTCACAACAATATCTATTTAAACATTTGGCTTATTGCCAATTCATTATCAATGGAAAAGTGAGATGGTGCATAAGAACTAGAATTAATAGGACTGGTAAGAACATTCTTCTTCCACATGATTTTGAACATGTTAATTTTAGAACTTATACCAGTTCAGTCGATGACAACAAAGGATGCACTTAGTACTTTTTTAGATGAAGCAATTTTAATAAACTGAAAGGAAAAAAATACTAATACTATGTGCTTGTATCAAAGTACTTATATCTCCTTGTCCTTATTTGTTATGATGGTCAATATTTCAAGAGCCCTCACAATGGAGAGTTTCTTAAATAGCTCGTGATGAATTGTGTTTTTATCCAATTCAGCCAGAGACTAGTGACAAGCCACAAAGGTATCCGTAATACCTACTTGGCTCATTTAGAGACACAATAATTATTCTACCTTAAATTAAATAAAATTAAAAAAAAACAAACATTTGAGACATGGAATGTTAGGAAACTTTATCAAACCTACTCTAATTTAATCACCATAAAAATTTTATAAGCATTATCATAATGTCAGAATGAAGAACATCCATGATAAAGAAAAAATAAAGAGTTATTATATTAATATTGAAACAAATTTCCATTATTTAGTTAATGGAAGCAATATATTAATATGAAATGAAATTATATTAATTTATTTATTTAACAACATTGATATATAATAGAATAATTAAAATATATATAATAATAATTTATCTATTTTGGTATATTTTGTATATAAATTAATATGTTTTAAAAATAGTTTAAAAGATTAATGGTGTAAAATGTGATAAGAAGAAGATAATCAAATTTATTTTTAAGATGAGGTTAAATTCATTCAACTTTTAAATAGATGGCATCTTGACTATTATATGTACTTATATAAGTTTTTTTTATCTCCAATTAGGCTTAAAAGCTCATTACAAGGAGGATATGATAGATTTTACTTGTTCCGAGGGAAAACTTTGCATGAAATTGTATATGTTTTGGAAAGCCTGGACAATCATGGGCTAAGAGCATGATTTATGTACACAACTCTTATTCAAATCCACTATCCCAATGCCTAACACCCATGCTAACACCCACCCATTATGTTGCACTTACAATCATGGTTTTGGTAGACTTCTCAAGATGATTCATAAGTTGGGTCAAATACTTGATCCAAAGCTTGAAGTGGAGGATTTCCAATACTCTGAAGAAACCTTGAACAATTTCCAATCATAAATACACTTTTTGCTTAAGGAACTCATAACCATTCATCCACACCAATTGTCACACAGCTATAATTTCCATAATAATAATAATAATAAAATCGATATACATATAAAAACATATTTATAGTCCTAGCATGTAATAGTTATTGTATCATAAGTAATTCGTCGTTTCTTTGTATAGTTACTTACATCGTTTCTAAAACTTCTCTTTGACAGGTTGCACAAAAATGTCAATGTTTGCAAAGTCATCGACATTCTATCACCACACTTGAAGGCGATGTTTTCGACACTTTTTTATATTAATATTGTTATAAGTTTGACTAAGGGATTGCTTAGCCCTAAGGCTAAGTCTTGGTCCTAGTCTTCCCGCCCTAACTCTTTAAACAAGAGGTTTTAATTGCATAACTTAGGAAGAAAGGGTTTGGGAGACTATGGTGTAGATTCTTGATCACATTATTTAACATGCAATAAGGTTTATATGGATCCAAGGTATAACCCTGGTCTTTGTGCAAGGTTTATATATATATAAACATGGTTATTGCATTGATTTTCTTATGCAAAAAGAGTTGGGAATATGGGGTTTTATACCGTAGTCGAACATTATATATATATATATATATATAAACATTGTTATTGCATTGATTTGCTTGTGCAAAAAGAGTTTGGTGATATGGGGTTTTATACCATAGTCAAACATTGATCCAAGGCAATAAAATATTGACACGTTATATCATTTGGTCGTGCATTATGATGGGTTATAAATGGTTTTGTACTGTGATTGACTTTAGCCATAAATTTTTTCCCTGGCTGCGAGTTGGAATTGCAACCAGGCCTTTAAGGCTCACCTGAGATTCAATCATGGCCGTCCACTTGTGCAACACGATAGAAAGGGTTGTTGTTTAGGGTTTAATGTGTCTTTTCTTGGTGTGAACACTTCATTTTGTGGTTATTCAATCTGTAAGTTCTTTGGGAGAGACTCTGCCCTTCATGGCATCTCTGTAAGGTTCCTTTGTGTAAGTTCCTACCAGTTGTTAATGGAATTCCTCATGTTTGATTTCCGAGGTGTAAAGGAGGGTTCCTTGATGTTGTTGGCCACAAATAGCCATAATTTTATGTTTGCTACGAATCGAAACCAACCACCTTCTCTGGCCTTGCAAGTGCCTTTTACCAGGTAAAAAAAACAACTTAACTCTGCAAATAATTTGTTAATGTGTTTTTTGAACTCTTAGGTTGTAAAGAATGATTGGTGTTTATTTTTCTTGTAGGAAGAGGAGGGGTAAGGGATTCCAAGAGGAGACGACCCTGACCCTCTCTACAATCGAACAAGGTAATGAAAGTTTAACTTCAGTTATTTTATTTTTTCCATTTCTTTTCAAATTTATTATGGTTCTGACTAAAGGCGGACGTTTGCAATTTTGGGGACACTGACAAGGATGGAGACAAGGTCACCTCCTCCTAGGCCAGCATCTTAAAACACTAAGGTGAGTATGACCACCATCACTCTGTTTATTTACTACTTAACTCACACTCGGCCACTGAATGTTCTTGGTTGCTTGTTGCAAGTGGCTCTTGGTTGGGATTCATGGCCATGAAGGAAGTTCAGGATTTCTCCTTCTTTGCAAGATAATCTTACCGTGCATTCTAGCTTAACCCTTATGGGTTCATAATCTACCGAACGTAGGGCTTCAGAGCCTCTCTATTCCAGTGTTTTCTTTTAAATATTGTTTTGTGAGTGTGTTGTTCTTTTGATACAAAGACTATCGTGGGTTTCATCATTGATGGGATTACCACCACTTTAGTCAACTTTGATTTGTAAACCTATTTAAATATTGGGGTTCTTAATAGAACGATGGATGCCATCGGTGATGTACTACAACCACCAGGATTTTGAATCCTATTTGTTCAAGTTTGATGTTAATAAAAGAATGTGACCCTTAGGGTCTATGCCAAATTCTTATTGTGCATTTCTGGTATTTGTGCATCTCTGGAATTTAATGATAATACATTTCATGATTTTATTTCTACAAAAAAATAATTGGAAATGACTGCTTCATTCTGTACCATTCTATCGCTTGAGTTTGCTTATTTTTTTATTGATAATTCTTGTTACCAAAATAAGTTTATACCATGGCTTCCATCTACGATGGTCTTACTTCCACAAATTGGAGTTGAATGATTTCATTGATTGCAATAGATTTGGAAAAATGATTCGATTTCTGTAGAGTAGATTTGGTTTTAAAGTAAGATTGAGTCATGGGTTTAGCTGTGCAATCATGACCTAGATGCTTAAGTAATAGTAGTATAAGATCAAAGCTTTTATGTTGATAACCTCGACTTCATTCAGGGAGTACTAGTTAATTAATAATTGGATATTTATGATTTCATATATTGCATCTTTAATTATTCCACTAGATCGTTGGAGTCCCGGTCCTAGCATTCTCGATCTATATTGTGGGTTTTAGATTTATAGAATCCTCTGGACTCTTAACCTGTTAAGAGAATAACAAGTTTTATAGTACTTTCGATTGTCAGATTATGCAGAAGAATACTTGACTGTGTTGGTTGATTTATTTATTTTTGACAATTTATTTGTGAGTTTCTTATAAAATCTAGAACGTCTTCTTTATATCCACTGTGTTGTAAATTAACTAAGCTTACACTAGAACATAATATGACTCTTCTTTTTAAATAGTTTATATTAACATACTATGTTGTAAACATAAGCAATTTAATCTATACGTTATCATTAGATATTTCGTTTAATTTTCTAATTGTTTTAATCAACACATACTGCACTAAGTCTCGATTCGGGTATGGATTCCCAAACAAAGATTCATCAGGAATCCTACAAATACTAAATCCAACTATTTTACAGACATGAATATAAAAATAGGAAAGAGTATTTAGATTCGATACATAATAGGAAAGATATTTTAACAGATGCATAATAAGATCAGTATTCTATACAGATGCATAATAAGTTTTATGCTAATAAATATTTATGATTCATAGTTAATCTGGAAATCCTACTTTAACTAGTTTAGACAGATAAGAAGTAGAAATAGGAAACATGGCACCATTATCGAGAAAACATAAATGAAATAGTCGTTCCTCCCAACCAACTCCTAGAGCAGCAAAGTCTCACTTGCTCAGAATCCCCGAGCCTGTTTGTTGAACCACAAGAGAAAAATCCAATTAATGTGTCATATCTTGCATTATCAGATCAATTCCCCGTCCATTGCTAGCCTCCTGCTTGCTAATGGACATACGATTTTATAATATTTTTCCTAGGACTTGGTCATTTATGAGCCTCCTGCTCTTCAACACTCCACAAGGAGTTGTGACTTGATTTTGGGGAAGATGCCTCCTGCATCTTGAGTTCTCACTCAACAGCCTCAGCCACTTGTATTTTCCTCTTGTGGGTCAACAAACACTCTTTCAATGGTTATTTTAGTTATGTTCCCTCCAATATTTTTAATTAATAAAAGAATAATCCATTACATTTGTTTTTGACTTCTTGTCAAAAAATATTAAAAATAAATAAAATATTCGAAAAGAATTAAATAATAATTTATTTAATCTTGGTGTATTACAACAATCCTTTCATTCCATCTCTTCAATGCATTGCCTACATAGACTTATTATCAACATCCCCATACTTTCTCAACTGGTCATATGTTGCCTTGACACTTATTTAACTTCATCATTGTGTATGCTCCAATAGTAAGCCGCCTCTTATAAATTATACATATGCATTTTGGCTTAAAAACACAAAACTCTTTGATTTATCCCCCACATTTACCATTAGTAAGAATAACTTTTGATTTAGATACATGAATCTTGAAATTTGCTCCAACTATTTTCATTGCATCATTCACTCTCAAGGTAATATATACAATGGGTCCAACATAAAAACAAAACAATATACAATGGATTCAACATAAAAAACAATATTTTTTCAAAAAATTCATAAAAACAAACCTTCAATTCAACTATTTTATCATGAATTGGGTAAATGTAAAGCTTTAGTTTGCCCTAAAAGAAAATAGAGAAAATATGGTTAAAACCCAATATAATTTTTATACAAAAATTATAACTAAATATTCAAAGTAATGCTTTAAAAAAAATAAAAATCTTGGAAACAAAATTAATAGATCCTTTAGACCTTGTAAATAAAATCATTAAAATAATGCTTTTGAACAAAAATTAAAAAAAAAATATACAAAATAATATCCACTTATTTTTCCACTTTCTTGGAGAATTGCTAAATTAATATATAACTATTTATTATTATTATTGATTATATTTAAAAATCATAAACTAAGTTTATTGTATATGATGAATATATTTTAGTTCAAAATCAAGCAATATAATTAGTATTGAAATGTTTTTTTAACTCTTTTTTATGTTCTCAAAATTTTATTTTCTTATAATATTTATAGTTTAAAAAGAAAATCATGATAGTTTTTTTATTAATTTAAATAATAATTGTATTTATTTTAATGTTAATTATATGAAATTTATTAAAATTTTATAAAGATATTTTATATCTATAAAATGATTTTTAATGGCAATCCATATTAGATTCATATTAGTATATTATATATATTTCTTTTCAACAAGCTTATCCCTAAAGGGTGAGTCATCATTTTAACTAAACCTATACCTTAACCAAACGAGCTAGCAATAATTGACCATATATATCTTGTAAACAAACTCATCCCTAAAAGAAATTGAATCTCAATCACCTTTTTTTGACAATATAATAAATAATGGATATAATGTAATATAATTAATATGCTAACTTTTATTAATACATTTTAGTTAAATAATAGTGTTTTTAAATATCTCTATAATTTTATTGACTATGTTTATTATATTTTTTATTATAATATATTTTTATTAATTATAATATGATGGTGATGATGATAGTTAACGTTCACTGAGATTAGGCTTGGTCTATCGGACCTAAAGAAACCAGTTAAATAGTTTGTTTTAAGATTGTATTCCTATGCTCAAAGAGCTTGGTGAGAAGCCTCCAGAGCTCACTACGCAAGGCATTCTAAGAGGAAGTGATTTTCATCTTCAATGTTCCTATTCTCACAGAGATGACAAATCCTTTCCACCCATGGTGTTTTAGGAACTGTCCAACGACCTGTTTCACTATGAAATTCATGAGAGTTCATTCTTATCTTGGCTATATTAACTTTTTTCTTTAAATTGGTTAAAAGAAAGAGATACTTTTAATCTTCTAGAGTAGGGTTGATGACCTCCTTATAATATCTTAATTTTCTTTTAACCTCTAAATCTTTCTCACACCACAGTTTCTCTTTAAACTTAGAAGTAACAATATTTTTTATCATATTAATATTTTGCAATGTAATATTTTTGTGGATCTCCCAATGGTTTAACCAGGCCCTGGTATCTTTATACCAACCTCGCTTGAGCCTTAGGTGGTTTTGACTGGGATTAAAAGCTAGCTTAGGAAGTCTATGATCTCATGTGTTATTGATTTTGTGCGTGTATAACAAGAGTCTAGTCATAGCTAGGCTATGATAGGAGAAAGACCCACTTCTATAAGGAAAATAAGATATCATTATATCTACTTGTATATCATTATATGAAAATCTAAAAATAAACTATAATTAAAAACAAAATAAATTCAATTCAATTTAAACCATGTTTGTATTATTAACTATAGTTAATTATAACTAGTTTTTATATTTCCCTAACTATAGTATACTATCATCCTATGTTATCTCAATTTTCTAATAATTATTTTATACAGTATATATTAACTTTTTAGATTAAAATATTATAATATCATCTTTTGTTATCTCTATTTTATAATAATTGTTTTATATAAAAAATACATAACATTATTTATTTATTTTATAATATTTTAATTATTTAATATTTATTATAATTCAGTATAAAATTATAATTCATGTAAATCTATTTATTGTTATATTATTTGATAATACACAAAAGAGAGACAATACTGAAAGAGATATTCTAAAGTTGTTTCTCGAGGAAGCTTCCATGATTCCTACATGGTTAAACGGATGGTTGGTCGAGTGGCACGGATTAGAATTCCCCCTTACCCCCACTATAGTGATGGGTTCGATGTCGCATACATGAGGGACCAGCGGATCTAAATTGTATAGTGTTGTTAAATGGATGTAGCGTGGGTGGCTGGGAGGAATGAATGTTACCCTCCCCACCCAGGTTCTACTCTTGTAAGTGACATGATGCTCTTGTAGAGCCCTTTGTAATAAATGTTGTGAATGATGAGCTAACCATACCTTGATTCAGTTTGAATATCAGGTATTGGAATTTTCCGTGGAGTAGCCCTCTAACAAATGGTGAACCACATTTAAAAAAATTGTATAGTGTTATTAAAATTTGAGATATGTTTATGGTTTATTGGTAACAATAACCATATTAATATATTTTCTAATAATTGTTTTATATAAACAATATATAATATTGTTATGTTTTATTATAATATTTTAATTATTTAATATTTATTAGAATATATTATAAAATTATAATTCATGTAAATTGATTTATTGTTATATTATTTGATAATAAAATAGTATAGCATTATTATTTGGAGATATGTGTATGGTTTATTGGTTTTTAATAATAACTGATAAGATGTATTATTATTTGGAGATATATTTATGGTTTATTGGTTACTAACAATAAATAATAAGATTAATATCTTAAAAATAAGAAAAAATGTGTTATTATTATTACGCCAAAGGCGTTTTCTCTATGGAGACGTGGTCTTAAAAGATTCTTTGTCTCTCTGGTCACTAACATTCCTACACGTGTTCTGACATGTGTTTTGGCTATTGTCGAATGACAGTGGAACAAGTGTCTCGCAATTGCGTTCTTAGTCTTTCTTCTTCTAGACGTGTTCACCAAGTTTCTTTCGAGCACTTAATAATTCTCCGAGGAAGGATACCAAATATTCTGCTACCATTGTTGGCCTTAATGTCATCACAATCATTAATGAACCCACCGATGCAGCTATAGGTTATGGGTTTCATCAAAGCTTACAATCCTGGTTCCGATGCTCTGGTGTCACTGAGCCCGGTATTGATTGTTAGTCTATTATGTATTTTTTGGCAATACAATTTATGTGTGGGTTTGGTTTATGGCTTCGTGTCGTTGAGAGATTGCTTATTTGACTATCGATCTTCATTTTTTTGCGATAATTATCACCTTTTCCTCTTATTTGAGGCTCGGTCTTGCTCAATCTTCCATTTTCGTCTTGCTCAATCTATCTTCTTGATAATTATCGGTCTTTTCCTCTGCTTGGAATCCCAATCCCAACAGTATCATATAAACCACTTGTTTTGTGCGCTTTCTGCAGAAAATGCCATTCCAAGAGAACATGTTATCCGAGTTTTCTACGGTCGAGTTATGCAGCAATCCATCTGGATCTGATTTGACTGTCTTTCTAAACGACAAGAGTGCCTCTATGTCCTTTCTATAATTTTAGCAGCGATAGATGGAGCCGCCAATTCAGCATTCTCTAGATTTCCTTCATCTTTCTTTAAAACAAAATCATGGGACTGAATCTAATGACTTCAATAACTTGCCTGCGGGGTACCTTCTTTTGTGAAGATACATATAAATGATGCAACTCTCATATAAAGTCATTGATAATGCAAAGTAATTTGAAAATTATAAAAACAATATGAAAAAGAATACACAAATCACTCATTGATGATGCAAAGTAAGTTCAAAATTCTAAAAACAATATGGAAAAGAAAACACAAATCATTATATTCACTGGTACACAGGTGTGAAGTTAGTTGTGAATTAGTAATATATTTTTTACCATTCGTATTCGTGTAAGAAACTCCTACATATATAAACAGATAATTATTTAGCACAAATGACAATGATATTCTACCCATTTTTAACGAATTAAAAATTAAGTGTATTTAGTTTTTACTAAAAACTAGTGCCAGCTCTAGGAATATGTCTTTGTTGAATTTCAGGTAGCAAAGTGTTCCAATAGCACTGTTTTTCCACACACTATGATTCTTGGTTGCAATGCTGAAGATCAATGGATTTCTTTCAAATGGATTTCAATGGATTTCTTTCAAATGCTGCTGAAGATCTACGAAGGGGAGAATCATTGATGCATTGATTTCCCTTGTGAATAATGTTTGTAAAGGACCCCTCCAAGGACAAGGAATTATGAAATAAAATTAATCACATCCCCCTCATCCCTTGCCCCAATATCAATTCCCACGCACATTAAGGATTTCCTGTCAGCAAGCCCTGATTGCCCAATTTTTATATGATAAGAGATAAACCCACCAGCAATTCCAAAAAGCTCTGCCCGAAATGAAATCCACTACTTGGAGACTAAATCGTTACCTCAATCTTAATGCCCACAAGGTAAAACTGATAATTGAATAAAAGAAAACAAGAAAATATATATAGTTTTGGATCTTGGTCTTAAGCATCTTGATAGACACCTTTCACAGCCAAGGTTTAAGTCATAAGCAAGTTTATTTGGCCATAGGCAGTCTACTGCCAGATTCAAACCTGAATGTTCTGTACAAATTCTGAGGGTTTGCTCATCCTAAATAATTATTTAGAGGGATCGCTCATTCTTGTTACCGATGAATATAGTTTTGGGGGATCTGATTTGAACCCAAACAAAAAATACATGAGCAAGGATGCCCATATGAAATGAAAGAACAAAAAAATACCCACAATTTATCCAGATATGTACCCAAATCCTCCAAATGGCCAAAAGCAACCAAATTAAACTTCCTCTTTCCGCAGTGTGGAACACAGAATGCGGAATGCGCAAATCTACATAAATTCCGATATCCGTGTTTAGCACTGCGGAATGCGGAAATTGGAAATACGGAAAGTTTTATTACCAACTTGTAATTTTTTATTTATGTGTTCCTCTGCGGAATGTGGAACACGGAAAAGTATTTGTCTCATATTTTTTATCTTATTTTTGGATTTCAGCTTTCGTAATTTTTGTTTTCATCCGCTTTTCGTTTTCTGCATTGCGAAAAGTGGGATGCGGAACTTCGATCTATTTTTGGGTCGGCTCCTCGACTTAGTTTTTCAGAACTACTAATTTTAGTTTGCTCTTTTCTTCTTTAGAAATCCCATGCTTCAAGATTTTAAATGTCCGGCCAGAGTTGTTTTCTGGATTTGTCCAGGTTCCTCTAATAATATTATTTAATTTATAATTAACCAAATTTAATCAGTTATTATTTTAAAACTCCTTTCATATATCATTTTTTTAAACTTTTAGTAACTTGTAAATTCTGATATCCATGTTCCGCACTGCAGAATGCAAAAAACTGATAATTGAATAAAAGAAAATAAGAAAATATATATAGTTTTGGATCTGTGTCTTAAGCATCTTGATAGACAACTTTCACAACCCAGGTTTAAGTCATAAGTGATTTTCTTTGGCCATAGGTATTCATACATTCAGTCTACTGCCAGATTCAAACCTGAATGTTCTGTACAAATTCTGAGGGTTTGCTCATCCTAAATCATTATTCAGAGGGATCGCTCATTCTTGTTACCGATTAATATAGTTTTGGGGATCTGATTTGAATCCAAACAAAAAATACATGAGGAAGGATGCCATATGAAATGAAAGAACAAAAAACTGCCCACAATTTATCCAGATCTGTACCCAAATCCTCCAAATGGCCAAAAGAAACCGAATTACACTTCCTATTTCCGCAGTGCGGAACACGAAATGCGGAATGCACAAATCCGTGTAAATTCTGATATCCATGTTCCGCACTGCGGAATGCGGAAATCGGAAATACAAAAAGTTTTATTACTAACTTGTAACTTTCAATTTCTGTGTTCCTCTGCGGAATGCGGAACACGGAAAAGTATTTGCCTCATATTTTTTATCTTATTTCTAAATTTCTACTTTCTACATTGCAGAATGCGGAAATCTGAACTTTCATTTTTTTCGCAATTTTTGTTTTCATCCACTTTTTGTTTACCGCATTGCGAAAACTGGGATGCGGAACTTCGATCTGTTTTTGGGTTGGCTTCTCGACTTAGTTTTTTGGAACTACTAATTTTAGTTTTCTCTTTTCATCTTTAGAAAACCCATGCTTCAAGATTTTAAATGTCCAACCGGAGTTGTTTTCTAGATTTGTCCAGGTTCCTCTAATAATATTATTTAATTTATAATTAACCAAATTTAATCAATTATTATTTTAAAACTCCTTTCATATATCATTTTTTTAAACTTTTACTTCAATTTAATCACTTTATATTATAATTGATTTAGCTTTTATTCAACAAATTTTATTCTTTTTAAATTTAACTAAAACACAATTCAATCCTTATCCATACCCATTAAATCTTTGACTTAATTCCAATGCTAATTATTTATATTAGTTAAATCTCTTAATTCTCATGCTAATTATTTATATTAGTTTTTTAATTTATTTTTTAAATTATAGCTTGTTGAAGCCTCAGTTGTGTATGTGGCTGAAAAGATGTCTAAGACTTACAACAAATGGTGAAAAACCAGACTGTAAGGCATTGAAATGTCATGTGCAAGAACTGTCCTATCCTCAGCCTGTTTGGTGTGGTGATCTCCCACGGATATTACTAGGCTTCGCTGGCTCTTGTGAGTTTGATCCTCTTTCCAATATGTTTCCCAGATTGGAAAACGGGATTGGTGATGCAAAGAAAAGAAACTCAAATCTAATTATGAAAGAGAATCTGATCTAAATCTAAGCTACTCAAAGAGGGTGTTGAATTAATTCATAGATCATCCTGATGTGTAAGACAGACAAGTACTTTCATCAAATTAACAGAAATGTAAATGAGACTATTAACTTATCACTTAACTTACAATCAATTAATAAAAAATTAACTGACAGCAAATTAAGACTGAAACATTCAAAGTTGATATGTATGTATGCACATTGATTGAAAAATCAACATGTTTATCTTTGTAACTTTCACTGTTGAATCATTTGCAGAAATAGATAAAGACAGTTAACAAAATAAATTCTTTTAAAGCTTCATCAATGCATGAATCAGTAACAGACAGAAATCAAAGTTATTCATAAATGCATCTATTAATTACAAGACACTAGCATCGGTACTGATCTATCTGAAACAGGAAAAACCATGATATGTTAAATAAATTTAATCAAATCAATAACAAGAGATGTGAAATGATATCCATACTGTTTTTAAATTAAGTTCTGTAAGAAATTACATAAACCTCAAGTACACAGAGGTATCTTCAGTCTCTTGTCCAAATCTTTTCCCTTCCAAAAGTCCCTAATACATCTGAAGATTACCCTTTAAATAACTATTACAAAAGAATCAATTCCCTTCAAATGGGATCAAGAAAACCAAATAAAGCTAATATCCAAGAAAACTCTCCATATTTTCCAAATCTCCAACAATTCTCCTATGTTGGGATAGTCAACAAATTCAAGTCCAAGTTGAACATTACATTTATGATGTTCTAGTTCATTCTTTGCCAATTTATGCCAAATACGAATGTAGATATGGATCTTCCCTTCAATAGCAAGTGGTTGTTTTATTAACTAATCCACATGATCAATGCCGATATGACTGAGTCCATGGATTTTCTCTTTTGTCTCGCCTTTGCGGTGTTCAACTTGTTCAATCACAAGTTTTGACGGGCGTGCTTTCTCAACGAGACCCATTACAACAAAACATAGAGTGTCCATTAAATTATCAGTAGCATACCACCTTCTCCCATAGATAGCTTGTGCCTTCTTGATAGCTTCACCAATTGTTTCATTCAGATCTTCCCAAGCAAGCAAAATGATTCTGACCTTCTTCAACTGGAAACTGCTAAGAATAGTGATGTTCTCAAGCTTATCTTTCATTTAACTTTTCCAATATACAACATCATCATATGCTTTAGAATCCTTCTCCCTTCTTTCTACCTGATCTTCCAGAGTAGCAGAAATCTTATCAAAAGAAAGATGAGTCTCAAAAATACTATCCAAAGTTTTGAACAACTCACTAATTAGTTCATAATGCGCTTGATTAGTCTTTAGAGCCAATTCCTTAAATTCTTCTTGTGAGAACTTATAGAACGAAGATGAAGCTACACTTGCGGTTGCATCTTCACATTGCTTCTCAAGCAAGGCTATTATCTTTATGAAGGTAGCATTGGTAGTATTTTCACCTAGCAACTCATTCTGAAGAGAGGAATTCTTCACCTCTATTTCATTCTGCTTGTCTTCAGATATCTTCATTAAACCAGCAACATAAACCTCATGTTCCTTTTTAACCTGTTCAAGCTCTTCTTTCAGTCTAGCTATTTCTTCTTTTTTCTTGTCAAACTCGTTGTTCAAATTATTAATAGCATGTAAGTTTGCACCTATAAAAGCTCCCAAGGCAGAAGCAATATCTATAGCATCCACCTACGGGTCACCAGACTGTTGAGTCCACACTACCTGGTTAGAGAGAGATGTATCTACATCACCTTGATCTCTTCTTCTCTTCTTACCTCTTCTAACCATTGCTTTGTTAGACTTGTCATAACGATAATCTCCAAGAGAGATGACAATGTCTTCATTAAAATCATCTCTTACCTCATCAGTAGAAGAAATGTCAATCCCTGTGGAGACCAAGGGAGAAGTTTGAGTGATGGTAACAGAAGGCATAGCCATAGTGAGGTGAGCATAGATTAAAGGAGAAGAAACACTTTGGACTACAGCTACTTCAGAAGTTTAAGTAGTGATTGGAATAGAGGTTTCAGGGGATGAAACATGAATGGTATCAGTTGGAAGTGATGATGAGGTAGGCATTAAAACTTTCTCAAAAACAGAGGATGATGATGAAGTAAAGGAAGGGATGTGCAGTGGAATCTTAAAAATTTGAGGTGCAGTGGATGATGACGTGGGTGGTTGTACAGAGATAGGTGTAATAGAAGAAGGTACACATGTCGAAACATGATAGAAATGGGATGATGAAAGTGAAAACGTTGATCCAATAGGAAAAGCAGATAGGGGTTGAATCAATGAAAGAAGTAGTTTTGAGGAAAAAGTATAAGACCCTCCAGTGGGCTGTGTGCTCTCAAGAACAGAGGATGATTTTCTGTTACTCCCAGTAAATAAATTCATAATTGCTTGTAAATTGTTACCATCATCAACCTCTTCAGTAACATGCCTAAGATAAGTTCCTCCTTCTTCAGCATCAAAATTGGTTAAGTCTATGGTGGAAGCTGGGATAGAAGAGACCTAAATCTTCAATATTTTGAATGGTTTCTCCTCAACCACGGTCTGATCAGAGTGTGATTAAAGACCTGTAGCAGTTACCTGAGCATTATCAGTAGGCTGAGTAGTTCCAACTTCTTCAGTGTTAACATAGAGGCCATATTTGTCAACTGTTGTTTATACTGCTGAGAAGTATGCATCAAGGTTTTTACCTGCTGAGCAACAGATGTTTGTGGGACATCCTCCATAGGACCTTTACCTTTATCGATGGTTGAGCTAGTTGTCATTAAAGTTGTTGAGGCTTGGAAAATCGCAGGCAACAACAGCAAGGGATTCTCCCCAGTCAACGTTCCCAATTAGCCCGTGACTGTTTGGTGTAGGGAATCCATCCGGTTTGCGGTCCGACAACCGTAGGTCAAAGTAACAAAACAAAGGGGTTACCGGTTGCGGCCCGGTCCACCGTGTATATTTTTGTATTTTTGACTTTAGTATGATATGCAGATGCCTAATTAACCATGCAGGGTGATAAAGATACAAGGATCATTCACAATGTGATGCGCAGGTTCTTACCTCTCGTCTTAGGACTCGCAAGCATCTAAATCACATATGTGGAAATAAAACTAACTATCTATCTATCTATCTATCCCCGGGGAACAAACTTTAACTTATTTGTGAGTAATGTGAATTGTGCATGTATCATAAAGAGAAATTACAGATAGCTGATATTTCTTCCTACAACACATGAATGATTAAAGATATTTCAAAAATCAGATAGCTAATTGTTTTATGAACAACCTACATTACTCATGGTGGTAATTCTACAAAATACACCAGAAATCATTTAAACAAGAACATAGGTTCTGAGAGTTAGAACGATCTCATGGTTAATGGACAAAAGCTGGAAAAACAAAATAGTTCATCTTTCAGCCATCCACAGCATAACATTTGAAAGTGCCACCAATCTTCCTCCAACAGGAAAACAATACTTCTTTATTGCAAAGAGAAATAGTTTTTCTTACAATATAGCTTTTCATGTCTAACTGGGAAAAATCCCTTTTCCCTTCTAATCTTTCTACATTTATACAAAAGGGTGAGACGGCTAGGCTGCCCAAAGTAACCTTTGGACTTCCCAACTCTTCGTTTCCCAACGTTTTACTTTTCTCAAATGTTTTTTACAAAAATGTTACAAATTACAAAAATGACCAAGCCTTCACGAGGAGGGTCCCACTTGGGTGTCTAGAAACTTATTCCATGCCAAAGCTTCAGCGGCGATGCCTTCAAAGGAACAAGGTTCCAGAAACTGAATGTTGATCTCAAATTTCTTAGCCTAGTGCTTTATAGCCTCAATCCTAGCTGCGCTTAATCGAAGCTGGTCATCCAGAAGCTGCACACTGATAGTTGAATGATCTACTTCGCTCCTCAAGATCTGATCATCCAGGGCTTTAATATGTTGTACTGTAGCCTCCTCCTCCTGATATCTCTTCTGCAACAACTCCATGAATGAGTTGTGGTCCGGGAAAGCATCAAGCCTCTGCTTGGCCTCTATCTGGAACCGGTTGTAGGTAATAAGGAGCCTTCTGAAAAACTCTGTGCATGCTCATTTCGTCCTCTTAACGGCTTTCTTGAAATCCTTCGCTGTATTTATAGCAAATTCCAATAAGTCATAATCCCGCTTGAGAGCCTGTTGATCCTTTGCTGGCAGCTCTGCTGGAGTTTCTTCATTGTTTTTCATCCTTGCCATTCTTGCAGTCAGGACTTCAAGGATGTCCTGATATCTATCCACAAAGTAAGAGGAGGTTTCCAGGATTTCTTCTAAGCGGCCATCTATCTGCAGCACTTTGCACCTCTCTTCTTCTATAGCAGTCTGTAGCTGCAGCATCTTAGCCTTTTGAGCCAACACATGCTCCTTAAAAGGCTGGAGGTTAACTTGCTGCTCTCTTGCTACCTATAGAGCAGTGGTTAAAGAAGAAATATGCTCTTGATGTTTCTTTTCCTATTCTTGGGTGTGCAGCTCACTGGCCTCCAAGATAATCTTTTGCTGCTCTTCTAGCTCTTCTACCTTTTCCTGCAGCCGTTCCTTTTCCATCTTCAGCTCTTGATATTCTTTCTGCACTTTCTCTAGGCATTCTTGTGTTGTTTCTCTAACCTGTCTTTCTACTTGGAGGGCCTGCAATTCAGCCCTTGAGGACTTCATTTCCCTTTGCATATCTTCATATTTCCTCTTAAGCCTATTGCTTTCCTCTCTCTCTTTCCTCAATGTATCTTTCAACTGAGCAGAGGACTTCTTGGACTGCTCCAAGTCAGTCATTACCTTGTCCATGTTATCTTCTGAGGCGTGGATTAGTGCAGCCCCGGCTCTCAGGGTGAATCTTGGATCTCGGTCTATTCCCAACACAATAGCCGTATCCGTTATCATTTTACCAGGCATACCTCCTGTTTCAACCTTCTTTTCTGTTCTCTTCACTATCCTCTTTGTTTCCCTATCATAGAAAACAGTATTGAAATCAGGGATTTCTTCTCCTTTTTTCTGCACAAAGGGGACCAGCTTCAGTGTGGGGACCATGGGTGTGCTGGCAGCAGGTACTTGTGGGTCCTGAACCTCTGGGTCTTCCATATCCTGGGTCTTCCCTCCAGCTATGTCAGAAGTTGACTGCTCCGTCTCTATCTGTGACATCGTGAGCCTTTCTGCTTCTTGCTTTTGTAGCTCCTCATCGAGCTTCCTCTTCTTTTCTTCTTCTTCTTTCCTAGCTGCCTCTTCTGCTTTCTCAGCTGCTTCTTGGGCTTTCTCAGCTGCTTCTTGGGTTAGTATTTGAGCTTCCTCTTTTCTTCTCTTTGCTTCTTCTGTGTGCAGCCATCCTGCAACTTCTTGCGCCAGTCTTTGATCTTCCTCTTTTCTTCTCTTTGCTTCTTCCTCGGCCTTTGCTTGTTCATCTCCCTTCCCACCTTTGGTGGTGATCTTCTTCTTGAATCTTCTCCTCAGAGTTGTCATGTTTAGGGCACTTCGAAAGATAGATTCTTCCCTATCCCAATGGTGGGTATACTCAAAATGTACATTGTTGTCTTTACAATGTTCAGCAACTTTTCCGCGGGAGTCACTTCTATGAAAAGGCATCTCGCCAAAATGAAACCTTTCCAGTTCTTGTACAAACTCATCCGCCTTCTTCACCCTAGTGAACCTGTAGCTTCCTAACTTAAAGCGAAAAGGAGGATATGCCGACTTCTTATGCTCAAACAAGAAGCTCCCTATGCCATCCAAGAAAACCTGCCTTACTGCTTCCTTGTGAATGATGTAATCAGTGGTAGCAGGAGGATGCTTTCAAACCTCCAAACATCCTGAAGTATAGGCCATCTTCAGTCAAATAGTAATCTGTGTATTCTTCGATTACTTGCAGCGCCTCTTCTGACATACAATCACACTCCTTCAGGAAAATGAGTGTGTATAAGGGCATGATGAAGTGTTCACAGACTTCTCGGTAATGGCTGTGATATTTATGTGCCCACAATGGTTTATAAGCAGAATAGACAGGCATTCTTTCCCTGTCCTAGATGCTCCTGAGGTCGGGGAAAGGCTTATTGCATAATATACAATCTATAAGTATGGAGCTCATAAATAATTCAGACCTCTTTTGGGACACTCCTCCCAAAGCCGAGGCCAAGCAAGCTGAAAGAATATTTGATACAATGCTCGCCCAGTTGAAAATTGTCCCCTGCGTTGCAACATAAAAAATGATTGGGATCCATTCTAACTTGAAGAACCTACCATGTTCCCTTCCAAAAATCCTATTCACCATTAAAGCTATGAACCTATAGGGGGGCCTTAAGCTTGATGTATTGTAATCACCCGTTGGTCTGTATCTGTAATGTTTTCCCTGCAACAGCATCTTTTTAAGAGTCTCTACTAGGTCCATTCTAATGTTGTTCAGCCAATCATCAGATAAAAATACTTGGGCTTCTAGCAGGTGGTAAGCCAGAGCTACATATCCAGGGATATATGCAGCATAGCCCCGTCTTTCAACATTTTCCAGAATCATTGTTGTGACATCTGCCCGGGGCAGAATCCAACCGATTACTTCAGAGCATGGGAACAACTCTGGTCTGGTGGCGATCTTCATCAGTGAAGATCTTTCTATGTTGGCATATATGGACTCTTCTTCTAAGCCCATGTCAGGAACCTCTTTGCGTGTGATCAATCTATATATTTCCCCCCACTGGTATTCAGGTTCAACACCAGAAATACACTTAGTGTCTTTGTATATATATTCAGTTTTGGTGACAGTTTCTACTTCGGGCTCTTCCTCGACCACAGGGGCCTTCTTCTTTTGCCTCTTTGACATTGTGAACTCTTCTTGCCATAAAATTGTAACATTAAGTCATTTTGGCTGAGTGACAAAATTGTAGACATCAATGTGCAGCGTGTCATTTCTTCTATGTTTAACATGATAGCAATCAGTCAATGAAGAAAATATATGCATGTATATAAACAGAAATGGCCTAACTACCAGAACCATTGAAACACAATGTGCAGTGTTCAGTGACTTAGTTTATGTCTAGCATGATGGAAAATAGTTATATGCAGTAAACTGTGCAAGCTACCACTGCTTTCCAATACCAACAATTCTAACAATATAATCGGGCCGAAATAAATCTACATTAATATGCAACAAACTTCGGCTTTCCGCGGGCGCCATGGTCATCGCGCTGCACGGGGAGGACAAGCGGAAAACCATGCAATCCTTTTCAACGGCCCTTTACAAACAAAACTACCTGTGCAATCTATTATTCACATGAAACGCTGCACGTTGCTATACAGTGATAAATCCCCATCACCGGTTTAGGTTCCAAACCCGGCCATGAACCGAGCGCGCGAAAAAACGCAGCGAACTAGGGTTGAGTGTGAGGGATACGGATAGCGCAAAATGAAAGGGGAAGGTGACCACCCAAAAACCCACAGGGATGCCCTGAAACCTCCCCTGTCAAACATCATCATACCGGGCAATTTGATGCAGACGGCGTAACGACCGTCTGCACCAAACCCCCCTTACACTAAGCATAGGGTTACAAAATGACAGGCCGCGGAGTAAAAAACGCCCAATGGGACCAAACGCCTTACCACGAACCACTATGATAAAAATCCCCAACTATATAGGCGTGCAACTAACGGGGTGAAGGTAAACAGCCATGACAAAACCTAACCGTGGCAAGTATCAATCAAATGTTCAACGGAACGGGGAAAGGGAAACAATGAGCCTACCTGGCAACGGCGCATAACCGAAGTGGAGAGCCCTGTCGAGCTTCACGGTTGAGACACTTGGACTGCGTGTACCGAAAACGGGGAACTGGGCGAGCGCGAGCGGTCGACAGCACGTGATAACGACAGACGAAACGGCAACAGTCGAAAAACGCATAGAATAATAAGATAATCCAACAATCCCAACCCCATCTATATATAGTCAACATACGTGGCAAGGAAAAGTTAAAAGATCGGACGTCGGAGACATCTGGATCAGAAGTTGAAAGTGTATTTCCTTCCACAACAGCGGATAGCCAAATCACTAAGCCATCTGCGGAGACATACATAGCGGAACCTCGGAAGACTAGTCAACGGGCCAATAGTGAAACGGGAGCCACAACGGTGGGGCCGCGAAGGTTTAATCAATTTGTAGTGGGTAAAGTCCGAGTCAAAATAAAAAGTACTACGCATCGGCACGGTTAGTGCTTCTTTCATCCGCAATGGCGGAACCGTAAAGCATACCACCGTCTGCAAAGTCGAGGCTTGAATCGGAAATGACAACACCAAAGGCTCGGAAAAGGTTAGTCTTTTGGCAGCCGCAACGACAGAGTAACAAAGGCTGCAATCTTCCGCAACGGCAGGTTTAAACGACTTAGACGACCGGGAAATGTAAAGCCTTTCGCAGCCACAACGGTGGAAGCCCAAGACTTATGGACTCGACAAAACTAATAGAGCGACGGTCCAAAACGTTAAATCAATGATCGGAAGAGCAAGCAGTTTTCCTTCCGCAACGGTGGAGAAAGAAAAGATAAAAACTTCCGACATAATACTCAAAAACAACTGAGGTGAAAACAAGCAAATCGGAAAGGAAGTCGAAGTCAATACCGATTATCCATCCGCAACGGCAAGAGGAAAAGCAAATACCTTCCGATTCAGCCATGATGAAAACGCAATTAAAAGGCAAATGATGAAGTTTGATCAATCATTGAATTCTTTAAGCGTTAGAAAAAATAAAAACCAACGGTAGATCAATCCAAGCATAAGAGAAGTCTTTTTGAAAAGTTCTTAGACCAAATCAAAGAAGAAAATCAAACTAATCCAAGCAAAAGGAGGGTCCTAAATTTTTTTGGAATTTTGGGAAAATGTTGTAGCTACAACAAAAGGATCTTTAGCTACTTGAGCCTCCTTTTCTTCCTGACCTTTTCTCATCTTCTCCAGAATATCCAATTCCATTGCTTTGTAAGCCCGAACTTTGTCTCTAATTTCCTTCTGGTAGCATAAGATCTGGCTTTGTTCCTCTTTGCTTTTGGATCTGGCCAAAACTTCAGAAAAAAAAAAAAAAAAAAAAAAAAAAAAAAAAAAAAAAAAAAAAAAA
>LPNX011100327.1:263844-283833 GCA_001517045.1 Pseudotsuga menziesii
CGTCTCACGATTGATTCTAGTCTATATCTTTAGTATAAAAGGGCTTCTTGAAACCCTAAGAAGAGGATGCAGAGAGAAGATTGTAATACTCCATTTTATTAATACAACCAGCATTTATTCCCTTTAAGGTTTCGATTTAGAGTTGGAAGGCGTTGAGGGAGGGCCCCCTTCAACACCAACCTTGGTATTTTGCATTGTGTGTTTTGTAATAGCAAGATAACGTTTCTTTTCCTTTGATATTGTTCTATAGAACGCTGATGGTTTTATTCATATGCATGGCTGCAGATTTTTAGTCATTTACAATTGATTTGGTTTGCTGAATAGATTCAGGAACAGTTTCTATTTGATACCCCTTTCTGGTTTCAATGTGGACTGTGTATTAATGGCCAGGATTATTGTTTAGGGTTATTGTCTTTATAAATCGTGTGATGGTTTGATTCAAGTTTTGCTTTATGAAAGATTACAGGGAGACTGAGTTTTCACATTGTTTTTATTGCCAGCATATAGCGATATAGTGATAGCTACGGGATTGGGTTAGACTCTTCTTATTCACAGGACTGTAAACTAGATTAAGGAATGGTGTAGGTTTAAATATTCTCTTCGATTTCCAGTATGAAGCGTAGTATTGGCAATTTGATTAATGAAATCGACTCTAGCTGTTAAAGAACCTTTTTGCCGCAGCGTGAGAATAGTTGATGAACAGCTCATCCTTTTCACTTTCGAGTTTGCAGAGCTGTAGGGTATCTCGTTGAAATGGAACAGCACTTGTAATATTTCGTAGAGGGTTTGAATATTGGAATCTATAGAGCGTATAGGGATTTATTAAATAGTTCTTTAAATAAGTGATTAAATAGGAATAATTGTGCTAATTGACATTGATGAAATAGGGTTTGTTAATGTTGCTTCCTTGAATTAACACCAGCTCCACAGTGTGCACATGCAAACTAGAACTAGTGAATATTTTTCACACAGTCCTAATATTGATTAATGAGCATTGTTTGGATAACCTTGGCATTTTTTTCTGTGTGCATTAGTGTGTATAAAATAAAACAGAGCACAACGATAACCAGCCAAGCTTTGTTATAATAAGTTGTGTGTTGACAAGAGGTCACAGGTTTTATTCTGGCAATAATTCTAGAAGTATTAGTGTGGAGTTAAGCATTAGATCTCGTAGGATTATAGTGGAGTTTTCAGGTCAATAGATCATAGTTATTGTGAAACTTATTAAGCTCTTTCATTTGTAGAATAGATTATCAGCACTGTAGCTGAGTGTGGATTGTTGAGTGTTTTAAGGGATTACTGTAGGGTTTGTTTAATTTATCAATAGATTGTTCTTTTGAAGCATTGCTGTAGGTAGGATTTCTCTGAAAGATTGCTGTAGGTGGAAGTTCTCTGAAATATTAGGGTTTTTTTAAAACTATCTTGCCTACACATATAGTGTAGCAGCTCAAAGTTTACGATTGCCTGGTTGATAATTAAATTGAGGTTAATTAAGTAACATTAATTTTGACCAACAGTCATCGTTGTCAAAAATGGAGTATATCCTAGACCAATCTACTTGGTAGGTTTCATTGACTCTGCCACTAGTATAAAAAAAATGACAAAGTTTGGGTCCTTAGTGAGTATATCCCTTTGGAGGTTCTTGCATCAGGAAATTCGAGACATATTGGGGTTGTTTGTTCTGTTAAATGCATAAACCAAGAATTAAAGCTAATTTAACCCAAAACAATAATAAGCGATTTGAATTATGAAAACGACTAAAATACTAACCTGTAACCAGAACGGACAATGACAACGTCAACTGGTAAAAAATGCAAGGAAATTTAACGCAGAATAGCAATTTACAGTAGTAAAAATGGTAAAGAAATCGCAAAAGACGAAAATATATATAGATTTTCCCGAGTCCATTAGGACCGTAGGATTAGGATAAATGAATGATCGAGATTAGGCCTACGGGATGTGGGATCTTATTATGATTTAAAATTTTATTTAACCGTTCTGCACCCTACATTTCGCACATGTGGGATGCGGGATGCGGGATCACAAAACTGGTAATAGTTTATTCAATTATTCTCGTAACCCGCATTCCGCAGATGCAAGATGTTGGATGCGGGATGACCAACTCACACACATAATAAAAATTTTAATTAGCTGAGTGCAGAACACAGGAAAGTGAAGAATTGCAAGTTTCAAAATTCTGGAATCTGACTTCCACATCCCGAACCGAAAATCGGAAACCGAAAAAGCTTAAAAGTGTAGGAACCTTGTTTCGTAAGTGGACAAGCCGACTTCCACATCCCAAATCGGAAAAGCTTGAAAGTGTGGGAACCCTGTTTTGTAAGTGGAGGAGCCGACTTCCACAATCCGCATCGGAAATCGAAAATCGGGAAGGAGACTTGTTTCTCATTGAGATATATTGATTTGTATTTTAATTAATAGTATTTTTTTAATTAATTAAGAGTATTTTTTTAAGTGAAAATAAGTTAAATTAAATTTAAAAGCTCAATCTTTAAAGCTCTGAATATGTACACATGAATCAAACGGCCTGAATCCATAATCTTCAAAAATTCAATCCATTTTTATTATAATTGTGAATTTAATCCATTTTTATTATAATTATATCGATAATAAAGTTGGAAAATATATATTCTTTATTTGTTTTACAATATTAATATTTCGGGACAATGACTTGGAAACCTCTTAGATTGGAGTTGAGAGTTAATGAAATTATAAATAATTTAAATTTATATAAAAATAACAAAAAATTAACAATTTAACCAAAATCATATTGGAAACCATGAAAACAATGGAAATGCAAAATAATGGAAACAATGGAGACGGAAAATAATTAAAATAAAAACTCATTAAAAAACCCTTACGAAGGACCTCCCATTACATATTGGCACATGAGTACCCATACTGAGTATGGATGGATGAAAACGTCCCACTCTGGCTGGAATCTTAATTAAAATGTTTATTCAAATGTATTTAAGGAAAGTGGATGAAAAAAAATCGAAGTTCCGATTTCTGCATTCCGCAATGCAGAAAGTGGAAATCGGGAAATAATATAAAACAAAATATGAGACAGATTTTTCCGATTTCCACATTTCGCACTGCCAAATGCGGAAATCAGAACTTTGATTTCTTTTTAATCCACTTTCGGTAAATACATTTGAAATTTATTTTAAAAATGTATTTTAGTTCAAATATTATTTATTCAAGTTATCGAGTGAGCAGGTTCTGTCATCAAGAGCCGTCGTATGCAGGGCAAATTTTGATCTATGGTGATAGAACCTTCTATGGTCAAAACATGCAGTATGGGAAACAAGATAACGAGTGTCATGGATCGACAGTCCAGATTCATGACTAGCAAGATCAACGGCATAGCGAGATTCCAGAGCCGGAGGTGCAAGGAAAGATTTAGTGTTGAAAATCCGTGGAGGCCCTTAAGTGGGTTCAAGGTTGAAAGGTCAAAATCAACGCAAGACAAGATCAACGACTCGAAGTCATCCCGCGCGGTGAATATGTGTGGGAGGAGAAACTTTTCTAAATCACGGAATGGATTAAAGGGAGAAAACATCTGACGATGGAGATAAGAGAAGGAGCAGATCTATGGTTGTGGATGATTCCATGATCCGAAATAGCGCAAACGAAGTCAGATTTTCGAATCGCGAAAAGTGGTAGGGGCCATGGCAATTGACAATATATATGTCAATCGATCTTTGATCGACGAATTGAAATTATTCCGCGGATGAGAGTTGCACGATGGATCGAATGGGACCAGCTTGACAAAATATCAAACATACCCATGATCGGGCGGTCCAAATGAAGGCAGGTTGCAGATCGAGGGTCTATGTTGATTGCGGCTGAATTAAATTGTGCAGGTGTTAGCCTTAGGTCTTGATATTGAAATCGCACGCATAAAAGGCTCAGATTTTGAAAATAAGTTGATCCACGGGGCATATAGCGAGAGAAGCTCAATGGTTAAGGGTTGTAAGGGATTATAAATGAAATCTATGTGGAGCTAGAGGATTCGTTGTTCTGAGTTTTGAGATCGGCGGATAGCCCAAATGCGAGCAAAATGCCAGTGTGGACAAAATCTCCCGATGAACCTGGTATAGAAAGGACATTCCCACATACGATCTGTTTTTTCTAACCAGTAATCGAGTCCGCAAACGCCATATGCAACACCCCATAGGTGAAGACCATGTCCCCAGCATCGCCTGTTGTCCCAACTCCGAGGATCCATCATGAAATTTAGATATTTGAAGAAACAAATATAGCCTCTACATGAAGCAAAGAAATGCGGCCATCCAAATCCACTGTTATCCCACCTCCAGCATATGCGAAAGGGTAAGGAAGGTCAGGTCCAAATGCCTTGATCCACCTAGGCAGCAACACGGGAGAACACCTAAAGTCTTCTCCGTGGCTAATATGATAATTGAATATTAGAGGAGATGGATTGACTGGATTTTCCACAAGGAATGAAGATCCTCACCCACTTGTCACTCGTACTATTGCTATGATGACCACTTGTCAAGTGTGCAGCCATGCTGATAAGTTATTTCTGGGTCTATTCGGCTCACCCTATATAGCGCCACTTTGCGGAGCTATTGAAGAACGGGGATGAATGAACACTGAGAGAAAGGCCAGAAGTGCTCAATTACGTAAGGTCTTGACTTTTCATATAGACAGCAATGGTTGTGTGGTTCGAGAAACTAGTTTTTCTGGAGGTGCTGATGGTTGGCAAACATGAAATTATGTTCCTTTATCATCCTGGTTGTCTACACCAGGAAATCGCCAACCATCAGGGCCTGGATGTGATGCACTTTGAATATTTCCAGATAGTCGTACCTCCAGTTGCTCGATACCGGGGTTTTCCTGTCCTGGGATTGTCTCCCCAGAAACCCCTAAAGAGGTCATAGCCTCCAAAGTCCCATTGCATGGGGGCCATGTTCAGTGGCAGCCAGTTGGAGCGAATGCTCATACTGGGGTGGCGTGTGTCCAAAGTCTTCATCACTTCATTTGTAATTTCCAGTTGCTAATTTTCTGTAAGGTGGTGAGGAGGTTGAGGACACACCCCACTATATTGCATGTAGGAGAGCCCACGCCATGGGAGGTGAGGAGAACAAGAATGCCCCTCTCCAAGTCCCCTCATACAATAATGTTACCAGGACATAGGGGAATTGGGGACAAGGCCAAGCACAGAAAGCATATAAACACCTTGCCAGTCCAAAAAACCATGAAAAAAGGCGCCTTTGAGCATGAAACACACACCCAGGGCAGGACACGTGGCTGATTCAATAGACAGACGAGTGGTCGAGCCCAGCGTGCTTACTACATCCAATGTTATACCTTTCTGTAATTTTATGCTAACAGAGATGCAAATGCACTATAATTCTTACATTTCACAAGATTTTGAGCATTCTGGGGTTTCAAACCATGGACATATCAGAATATTAGTTGGTTAAGGTTTGTTTATTTCAAAAATTGTGGTTAATTTATGGGTAATCTATTCCAAAAGAGTGCTTTCTTATAAGAGCGTGCTTAATTGTCTATGGTTAAACTTGGTGTTACACTGTTAATAATTCAATTACATTTTAGGATCATTTGGAGTCTCGACAAGATATTCAGACTAATATTGTGTAGTCAATAATGGGCAATGGTAAAGAAAACCATAATGTACTTTATGTAATCGATTTAAATAACAAGACAAGCTATGAAAGCATTTTTTAGAGCAAACATTAGATACTCTCAATTAATTCGTTTAAGAAATTATTTAAAGCTCTCTTTGTTTCATTAGCGTGTTTTTTTTAGTACTTACGGGAAGAATGGTAATTATTTCAAGATTTCTTTCTTTCATTTATGGCTCTTGGACTTTCATTTGCTATTTTGGACATTAGGGTATGGTAGCTTTGGGTTTAAGTTTTTTTTTTTTTTTTGNATTTTTGAGTTTCAATGTCTTTTTATGTGATAGTTGATTCACAAATTCTGAACTTCAACAACCAGTTATCCAATGATCCAATGTGACAGTTTCAAATCTTTTCTCCATAAAAATCAGATTAAAATACAATCCCTGAAGTGTTAAAAAATGGAAACTTATCCAACATTTGAACAACTTAACATGTATAGGAGTCTCTCAGTATATGCTATGGAAAGCAGAAAGATAAATTGATAATCAGTTTATCAATTTACCTTTACACTTTCAGAAAGGTAAATTGATAAATTGATTATCAATTTACCTTTCCGAATTGCGGAAATTCTACCTTGCGGAAAGCTGACGGTAAATGGTAAATTAATAATATAATATTAAATCAAATTAATAAATTGAACTATGGGTTTTATGTTTCAAATAGCTTTGTGCAAACAGAGAATGCCTGGAATTTGTGTCTAGGTGTATCACTTAATTGTCCATGCACTATTTGTCTATGGAAGATGCACTAAATTATGAAAGGAAATGAAATTCAACAGGAAATGAAGTAACACACAACATAAAGATTAAAGTGTTAAATCAGAACAATAATTTAAACAACGCAAAATTCAAAAATACAATAGAGGCAAGAAATAAGACCCTTCTTCATGGAAGAAAAAAGAAAATGGAAATAAATGACAACCTCTCTCACAGGTGAAAAAAGAGAATGGAAATAAATGACAGCCTCTCTCTAAATTTTATTAACTATCCAGCTTTTATTTTGTGATTTTTGTTGCGGGAACACGCAACAAAAAACTTCGGTACATTTTTCATCCCGCAAAATGTAGGATGCGGAGATATTTCGTGTGCGCGAGTCGGACATCCTGCAACCCACATCCCGCAAATTGCGGGTTGCGGGATGAAAACCTGACAAATTATAAACTTCAAAATCTTGCAATCCACATTGCAGGCTGTGAGACGCGCAATGCTGAGAGCAAGATAAGAGAAGGAGCAGGTCTACGGTTGTGGATGATTCCGCAATCCGAAATAGCGCAAACGAAGTCATATTTTCGAATCGCGAAAAGTGGTAAGGGCCATGGCGATTAACAGTATATATGTCATTCGATCTTTGATCAACAGATTGAAAGTATTCCGTGGATGAGAGTTGCACGATGGATCGAATGGGACCAGCTTAGCGAAATATCAAACGTACCCATGATCGGGTGGTCCAGATGAAGGCAGGTTGCAGATCGAGGGTTTGTGTTGATTGTGGCTGAATTAAATTGTGCATGTGTTAACCTTGGGTCTTGATATTGAAATCGCACGCATAAAAGGCTTGAATCTTGAAAAGAATTTGATCCATGGTGCATATAGCGAGAGAAGCTCAACAGTTAAAGGTCGTAAGGGATTATAAATGAAATCTACGTGGAGCTAGAGGATTCGTTGTTCTGAGTTTCGAGATCGGCGGATAGCCCGAATGCGAGCAAAATGCCAGTGTGGACAAAATCCCCCGATGAACCTAGTATAGAAAGGACATTCCCACATATGATCTATTTTTTCTAACCAGTAATCGAGTCCCCAAACGCCATTTGCAACACCCCATAGGTGAAGACCATGTCCCCAGCATCGACTATTGTCCCAACTCCAAGGATCCATCATGAAATTTAGATATTTGAAGCAACAAATCTAGCCTCTACATGAAGCAAAGAAACACAGCCAGCCGAATCCATTGTTATCCCACCTCCAGCATAGGCGAAAGGGCAAGGAAGGTCAGGTCCAAATGCCTTGACCCAACTGGGCAGCAACGCAGGAGAACACTTAAGGTCTTATCCATGGCCAGTATGATAATTGAATATCAGAGGAGATGGCTTGACTGGATTTTCCACAAGGAATGAAGATCCTCGCCCACTTGTCACTCGTACTATTGTTATGATGACCACTTGTCAAGTGTGCAGCCATGCTGGTAAGTTATTTCCGGGTCTGTCCGGCTCACCCTATATAGCGCCATCCTGCAGAGCTGCTAAAGAACGGGGATGAATGAACACTGAGAGAAAGGCCAGAAGTGTTAAATTACGTAAGGTCTTGAGTTTTCTTGTAGACAGCAATGGCTATGTGGTTCGAGAAGCTAGTTTTTTGAGGGGTACTGATAGTTGGCGAACATGAAATTATGTTCCTTTATCATCCTAGTTGTCTACACTAGGAAATCGCCAACCATCAGGGCCTGGATGTGATGCACTTTGAATATTTCCAGATATTCGTACCTCCAGCTGCGTGATACTAGGGTTTTCCTATCCCGGGAGTGTCTCCCCAGAAACCCCCGAAGAGGTCATGGCTTCCAAAGTCCCAGTGCATGGGGGCCATGTTTAGTGGCAGTCAATCGAAGCGAATGCTCATACTAGGGTGGAGGGTGTCCAAAGTCTTCATCACCTTGTTTGTAATTTCCAATTGCTGATTTTCTCTAAGGTGGCGAGGATGTTGAGGACACACCCCACTGTATTGCATGTAGGAGAGCCCACGCCATGGGAGGTGAGGAGAACAATAATGCCCCTCTCCAAGTCCCCTCATACAACAATGTTACGAGGACATAGGGCAATTGTGTACAAGTTTGAGCACAGAAAGCATATAAACAACTTTGCCAGACCAAAAACCATGCAAAAAGGCGCCTTTGAGCACGAAACGCACACCCAGGGAAGGACACATGCCTGATTCAATAGACAGGTGAGTGGTCGAGCCCATCGTGCTTACTGCATCCAATGTTATACCTTTTTGTAATTTTATGCTAACAAAGATGCAAATTCACTATAATTCTTACATTTCACAAGATTTTGAGCGTTCTGGGGTTTCAAACCATGGCCATATCATAATATTAGTTGGTTAAGGTTTCTTTATTTCAAGAGTTGTGGTTAATTTATGGGTAATCTATTCAAAAAGAGTGCTTTCTTATAAGAGCGTTTTTAATAGTCTATGGTTAAACTTGGGGTCCTCTTACACTGTTAATAATTCAATTACATTTCAAGATCATTTGGAGTTTCGACAAGATATTCAGACTAATATTGTGTAGTCAATAATGGGCAATGGTAAAGAAAACCATAATATACTTTATGTAACGATTTAAATAACAAGCCAAGCTATGAAAGCATTTTTTAAAGCAAACCTTAGTGACTCTCAATTAATTCGTTTAAGAAATTATTTCAAGCTCTCTTTGTTTCATTAGCTTGTTTTTTTTAGTATTTAAGAGAAGAATGGTAATTATTTCAAGATTTCTTTGTTTCATTTATGGCTCTTGGACTTTCATTTGCTATTTTGGACATTAGGGTATGGTTGCTTTGTGTTCAAGTTTTTTTTTTTTTTCGCATAAGCCAACATTCATTTTTAAGTTTGGATGTATTTTTATGTGATAGTTGATTCACAAATTCTGAACTTCAACAACCAGTTATCCAATGTGACAGTTTCAAATCTTTTCTCCATAAAAATCATATTAAAATACAATTCCTGAAGTGTTAAAAAATGGCAACTTATCCAACATTTGAACAACTTAACATGTTTAGTATAGGAGTCATCTCTCAGTATGCGAAAAGGTAAATTGATAATCAATTTATTAATTTACCTTTCCACTTTCAGAAAGATAAATTGATAAATTGATTATCAATTTACTTTTCCGGATTGCCGAAACTCTACCTTGCCGAAGCTGTAAATGGTAAATTAATAATATAATATTAAATCAAATTGATAAATTGAACTATAGGTTTTATGTTGCAAACAGAGAATGCCTCGAATTTGTGTCTAGGTGTATCACTTAATTGTCCACGCACTATTTGTCTGTGGAAAATGCAGCAATTATGAAAGGAATTGAAATTCAACAGGAAATGAAGTAACACACAACATAAAGATTAAAATGCTAAATCAGAACAATAATTTAAACAACACAAAATTCAAAAATACGATAGAGGCAAGAAATAAGACCCTTCTTCATGGAACAAAAAAGAAAATGGAAATAAATGACAACCTCTCTCACAGGTGAAAAAAAAGAATGGAAATTAATGACAGCCTCTCTAAATTTTATTAACTATCTCGCTTTTATTTTGTGATTTTTGTTGCGGGAACATGCAACAAAAAACTTTGGTATTTTTGTCATCCCGCAAAATGCGGGATGCGGAGATCTCTTTTGTGCGTGAGTCAGACATCCTGCAACCCGCATCCCTCAAATTGCAGGTTGCGGGATGAAAACTTGACAAATTATAAACTTCAAAATCCCGCAATCCACATTGCAGGTTTCGGGACTCGCGATGCGGGATACAGAGATATTTTTTGTGCGCGAGTTGGACATCCTGCAAATTGCGAGTTGCGGGTTGCGTAAAGTGATTTATTTTGTGATTTTGTTGCAGGAACACGCAACAAAAACTTCGGTACTTTTGTCATCCCGCATCTCGATCCCGCGGGATAATTAATAAAATTTAGATCTCGCGATAAGATCCTGCATCCGCGAGGTTTAATCTTGACCGTTCATTTATCTTAATCTTACCGTCCTAACTGACCCCGAAAAATCTATATATAGGTTGTTCTTTTACAATTCCCATTGGCTAGATCTCTAAGGGTTTCTCCTTCACTTTTGAGGTCTATAAACGAAGAGTGCCAACATGAAAAATCTATTGCAGAGAATTTGTTGAGATAAAAATTCAATATTTTTACCCTCTATGTCCTTTGTACCGGGAGGTGCAAATGCTAGTTTAATTATTTTTTATATAAAAATCAATTGGTTTCTCTGTTTGACCATCCTTTTGTGTGGATATGCATGCATTACTTTAGCTATATCACCTCGGTGATCGTACCACGTCCACCAAAAGAAAAATTTTGGTCTCTTATTGCACTCTTAATGTTTTGAATTAAAATTTGGTTTCTTGGTCTCACGGATCTTTTAAGTCTAGTGGAGCAAAATGCCTTTGACCAAAGACCTGCAACTCGTAGTCTTGCAATATCTGAATGAGCAAAAGTACACGAAAACGGCCCACATGTCAATTTTGCGAACCTGACCTCGGGTCTCCCAGCATGCATGGCCCCAAGTTGAGAAATATTCCAGTCTCTAAGTTTCGACCTTAAGTATCTTGAAGACAATATATCTGAATTTTGAGTGATTTGTCTCAAGAGGGTCTAGCATTAGGAGGAGTCTTTCGTTATGTGATTCCAAGGAACAATTAAGATGGAGTTCTTAGTTGGCTACATAAATTTTAAACAAATTTCATTTTTCAGGAAAGATCGTTTCAGAGCTATGAAAATACTGCGTGATGATTTTAAAGTGTTCAGAAATATCGATCCAGAAATCTACATCAGGTGATGATTGTTATAGTGTATATTTTACTGTTTTAATATTTTCTTCGTTGTGTAAGGTATAACCTAAATTCCTGTTATCAAAGGTTCTGCTTCCAGCCCTCATAAATCAAAGGTTCTGCCTCTGCCCTTGTTTATTCATTAAAATTTCTTCATTCAGATTCTGAACTTCTCTAGGAGATATTTATATAATGTTATTTTTTTCAACAAACAAGACCCTAGCTGCATCTTGGATTACGTTACATATATAATGTGATTTTTTTTTCAACAAACAAGACCATAGCTGCAACTTGGATTACTTACAAGTTACATTTGCTGGATGCATTGTTCATAAGGATTGTTTAGACATGTTGTCGATTATTACAGTGCATTATAATTATTTCTTGGCATTTGGCAGGAACGTTTCACCTTGCATCTCTAATAACTTCTAAAGCATTTCTGTGTATTGTATTTTTCTTCAGTCTTAACTGGCAACAAATGAATTGTAAAACTCCTCAACCTGATATCAGAACATAGTTATTGTTTGTTGATCACAATTGACTGGAGCTTTAACAACACTTATATAGTATAAAATTATAATAAGCATAAATTTATTTATATTTTGGAAATATAATTATACATTCATCTTACTATCAATAACTATATTAATAAGATTAATATATTTAGAATATAAAGACAATGGTATATATAAAAACATTATATATATATTAAAAATATGTACTTTTTCTATTTATTCTTAATAGGGTTTCTATAATTCCTAAGCAATGTAGAGACTCCGTCTGTTCAGCTTCCTTATTAATATATTTAGAATATAAAGACAATGGTATATAAAAAAACATTATATATATATATATTAAAAATATGTACTTTTTCTATTTATTCTTAATAGGTTTCTATAATTCCTAAGCAATGTAGAGACTCCGTCTGTTCAGCTTCCTGACTATTCGAATTTTAGAGGCGAATGAGCAAACCAATCGACGACGTTGCAGGCTAATGCGCTTCGCCTTCTCCGCTGGCTTCATTTTACCCGACTTATTAAAACACCAACACCACTGTCATTGCTATTATTTTCCACCAAACTCTAATAATCACCACTCACTGTATCTATCTTCTGTACTATAACAATGGAAGAGAATTCACCGCGTTCCGGTATGCAAAACAAAAATCCACTCACCGCGAACACTGCCAGGGGTCCTCTCACAGAACTCGATCAGAATGTTTCGCCCCATTTGAACGGAACATCTGAAGGGAGACTCCCTCCGAGATCACATCCAGATAGTCCTGATCATGGTTATTGTTTCACAAGCTTACTATACATTGTTTTTTTTTGGTCGTCTGTTGCATTAACTAAGGGTGGTTTTGTTATCAATATATGTCAACCAGTGATCTCAGAGTATTGACCTAGTTTAAACACTACTGATTAATGTTTGTAGGTGGAACCGTATCCAAAGAGGCTGATACTGGTCCTTCAAGAATCCGTGGATCCAAAGAGACTGATGCTGGTCGTTCAAGAATCCGAGGATCCAAAATCCGTGGATCCAAAGAGGTTGATGCTGGTCCTTCAAGAAACCGTGGATCCAAAGAAACTGATGCTGGTCCTTCAAGAATCCCTGGATCCAAAGAGACTGATGCTGGTCCTTCAAGAATCCATGTATCCAAAGAGGCTGATGCTGGTCCTTCAAGAATCCCTGGATCCAAAGAGGCTGATGCTGGTCCTTCAAGAATCCATGCCTCCAAAGAGGCTGATGCTGGTCTTTCAAGATTTCATGTCTTCAAAGAGGCTGATGCTGGGATCGACGTCATGTATAAAATGGGAGGTAATTAACATTCCAACGTATTCCCTGTAACCTGTAATTTATAGGTTTTCCTTGTAAGTTAACTTGACATTTAATTTGACGGAGTTGAACAATCAAATGTTATGGTTTTTGGGTGCATTGTGTTTGGTAGTTCATGCTATTGTAAAGAATTACAATATGGTAATATATGTGAAGAAGCCTACTCCACTCTAAGGGGCTTGAGGAGACTGGTTGGTTTGAGTTTGATCCTATTAGCCATACCTTAAATCAATAAATGGATATCAATAAATTTATTATGGTTGGTTTTACCAAAATTAAATTTGTAAAATAAAATTTTCTGTTTAATGGTTAATCTTATTTACTTTTAATATTTAGAATATCAATTAATGTTGAGCATATAAATAATTACTTTTAATCATAACATTTGGAAAAAAAATATCAAGTATATTAAAATTAAGTATAAAATGTAAAATTGAATAATAAAATGTAAATACTTTATCATTTACTAAATATAATTATTTATTTTAAATTTAAAACTAAATATATAAAATAAATTTTAACAACCAAAATGACATTTCTCATCAAATATAAACTTGTATCTATCTACTTAATTAAACCAAAGCAATTTCAACTTACTTCTTAATTCATAACTAAACAATTTCAAATTACTTCTTAACTCATTTCTCTGTTGTCAAGCTTATCTATTTAATATTACAAATTTGCAATCTTTAAATGAATAGCAATTTTTATAGTAATACTTGTGATACTCATGCGATACTCAAATGGCAGGGTCAATCTCTGTGAACAGTACTCGAAAAGGATATAAAGAGCCAAACGTGGATAATGACCGATCGGTGCCTCTCACGGTAAACTATTATCCAGTGATTATTGAGGAGAAGCCTACATTTATCCATCATTATGTTGTGGAATTGAAGCCTTCCTGTAATTCCAAGCCTATGAAAAGACTTCTCAAGTATTTGATGCAGAGACATCATTTCGATGGAGATCTCATCGGCTACGATGGCCAAAACAACATGTTCATTGCAGAGAGTACGTTGAGGAAGAAGGATTATCTCGACAGGAAAGAAATAGAATTCACAATCATTCCATTTCCAGGCGCAGATAGTTATGAGATGGAGCTGAGGAGAGTTAATGTCCTTGGTGACATTGCCCTCAGATCTTTTCTCACGGGAGGCGTAGCGAAAAACCCCTCGTACTACCGTTGGGCCTTGGAAGTTATCATGANCCGACCCATAGGAATTTTATCTCCGTAATAGACTCTCTTTCTTAATTTATCCTCAACTCATACCAAAATATCCAAATACATACAAATTGATACTATTTGAGGGAAATAATGTCAACATANCCAACTCTTCTCGTTCCTGCTACACTTTTAACAACGCCTCCTATTATTGGGATGGTCCCGATCAATCGGAGGAGTTGAAATTGAAAGGTGATGGCGGAATACCGAGAACTGGAGCGCACTCTATTGGGGCTCTGAAGGGTTTTGTTCAAAGCCTGCGTGCTGTAGATCGCGGCCTCACATTCAATCTGGACAGCACATCCATGGCCTTCCATCGCAGAATAAAATTGAGAGAGTATTTAGAGGGGAGAGGAATTTGTACGTGGACATTTAAACCTTCGCCCACTACTGAGGAAAAGAATCTGCAAAAAAGGGCAAGGGACATGTTAAAAGATTTGTATGTAGACGTCTTGCACCAACCAACTTTCAGGAAATATCAGATTGATGGCATTTCAGACCAACCAGCTTCAACGTGCGAACTACCTGATGGAATTACTGTAGCTGATTACTTTCGAAAAAATTATAAGGCTATTGAAGTTAATGAAACCTTTTTTTGTGTCATGGTGAGAGGGGATCCATATACTGGAAAAGAAGTAGAGAACAATTCTGAAAACCGCGAGCTTCAGCTTACTCCCCTGCCCATAGAAGATTGTGTCATTGCAGATGAGCAGACATGCCCACAAGCTTGCAGCATGGGGGATAGAAACAGCGGATCAACATTGAGGAAGCTGGCAGGAGGTGATCCGTTGAATCGATATGACATGATTCGCAAGAGCTTCACGATTCTCGGCAAATTATGCGGAGATGGACAAGAAAATCATAACCAGTAAGAAGATGAATTTGTCAATGTTTTGTCTTTGGTAATTTTAGGCGAGTGACAGTTGTTTGAAATTTCTGTTTCATAGCATTATAGACACTAATAATTTTAGTGAATTGTTCGGAGACAGAAAGATATCGATATCCATCCAATATGTAGATATTTTGAACATAAAGAACGAAATTACTGTGCGTTGTGTCGTGAGTTTACAGTTCCTGTTTGGATGATCGCAGGACTTTCTCGTCACTGAAGCTCTTTGGAATTGATATTGGAAAAGAAATGATATCAATAAACGGCCGGCTCATCCCAGAGCCCAATTTAAAGTCAAACGCGGAAAGATTCACCGGAAACGAACCGAACAGAGGGAAATGGAAGCTGAAAAAGGTTTATAGTTCTGGACGATCTCTCAAGCCTGACGACTGGGATGTTATTGTATTCAGCCGGAATAAATTAAAGCCCGAAGAAATGAAGACGATGATAGACAAGTTACTGAATTCTTGCGACGACATATCCATCAAATCTTTTCAGGCCCAAGAGAAGGACTTATCGGATCTGTGGATCAATACATCCAACTTGAAAGGACCTGCTCACGTAGAAACATTAGAAAAAGCTTTGAAATCACTCAAAGAAAAATACCTAGACAGGCTAAGAAGAGTTAGCTTCGTGTTCTGTATCTTTGAAACAAAGATATCAAAATACTTCTATGACGCTGTGAAACGTATATGCGACACCGAGATGGGCTGGATAACCCAATGCTGTATGATGGAGTACTTGAAACTTGATGAAGAGATAAAAGCGAATGGATATCCTTACGCCAAAACATATAGAAGGAACGTTGCTCTGAAGCTGAACGCCAAGCTGGGTGGATTCAACACGGTATTAGATGCGGACGACCTTCTCGAAAAACTGTTTGGAAAAGACAGTAAGGTGATCTTATTCGGAACAGATGTCATTCATCCTGTGAAGAACCAGAACATTAATGATCATCAACCTAATGATTCACAGAACCAGAACATAAATGATGATCCTAATGATGATCCCGACACCGAAATGCAGAATGCCGATGCTGCCAATGATTCTCAATCTGAAAAACAGGCTGAGAAATTCAGTCAACCAAATCTGGCAGTTATGGTGGCCAGCATGCACTGGCCAAATCTTACACAGTACCGCGCCCGCGTGAGCCACCTGCCCGCAAAAGCCACATACGGCAAAATACTAGACCAGCTTTCTGTAATGGCGAAAGAGCTCCTGGACGCTCACGTTGTAGCAAACGGACGCAAAAATCCCACCAGGGCAATTTTTTTCAGAGATGCGGTGAGCGATGGCGAATTCCAAAGCCTTCGCGCCGAATTCCGCCAGCTCAGTCAGACTTTAAAATCCAATGTTGATGGGATCAAGACAACCATGATTGTAGTTAGGAGAAATGACAACACACGATTTTTCACCAAAACGATAGGCAAGGAAGGAAAGGAAGACATGCAGAACCCAGAGGCAGGAACAGTTGTTGACAGAGACATAACTCAGCCCAGACGAATGAGTGATTTCTACCTAGTTAGTCAAAGCATTCAAAAAAATACCCTGGAGCTTCCTACACATTACTTGGTGCTGCACGATGAGATTCGCCTGTCGAGAAAACTGAAAGAGTTGGAGAACTTTATGTATTATCTGTGTCATACTTGTGCAACATCCACCAGATCTGTAGCAGTTGTTCCTCCCCTTCTGTATGCTCATCAAGTTGCAGCTCGTGCCACAGCTTCGTATGTGGCTGGAAAAGACGGTGCCCAGCACAAATTATACCCCCACCCGGATCTCATTGACACTATGTATTTCTGTTGATGCTTTTTTATTTTTGCTCTCGTAGGTTATCCAAATAAAAAGGTTCTGCAACATTTCTGCAAAGTATATTACAGCATAATTTCTCTCGGAGGGAAGAATAATGTATATAGGGGTTTTAAGCCTTCTCGAATGATCAAAATAGAGTTGGATTTGTGAAAGGTATAACCGTCATGAATCTTGGCAAAGGGGAAATGTACTCATGCATGACACTAGCTTGAGACGTATGATTTCTGTTTTTCTCCTTCCATACTAGGTTACGGTCTTCTGCAGGGAGAGTGAGTCTTCCCTTAGATTGGGATTTGGGATCTGGTCAGACTGGACATGGGATCCAATTTTTTCTGTAGATTGTGATTTGGGATCTGGTCGGAATGGACATGGGATCCAATTTTTTCTTGATGACCGGTTCTTGTTCCCCAATGGAGTCTATATGAGGGTGGAGAGTGAGTCTTTATAAGGGGTGGAGAGTGAGTCTTTCCTTAGACTAGCATTTAGTTAGAATGGATCGGGGATCCAACGTTTTTTTGATAATGGAGATTTGTTCTTTAATAGAGTTTATATGGGGTAGAGTCACTACTCAAATGGTTTTTCTTCTTTTTTTTGAGAGTAAGGTCTTCTAGTCTCAAGCCACCAAGGATGTAATGGATCTTTTATGCAACATGATTTTCACAAGTCTTAGACATACTTACTACTCAGGTACAAGAAAATATGTTTCCCGTGTTTTATGATTTCTTCTTCTTCTAAATAAGATGATTTCTTCTTTTTCTAAATAAGAAATACAATGTTGGTCATGATTCTTTGACATAAAATAATCGTTCTCAAGAAATTACGTCACTTCCCATATTGTTCCTTAGGTTGTATCCGTCAAGATGTAAGCCTTTCTTTTCTTCTCAAGGCAGGGGTAGGTCTAACAACAAGAAACAATTCATGCTCATAAGGGTTTGGAACGCCAAGGAGGATTTTGCAGGATGCATCTTCCTCTGCCACTTTAGACCATCAAGTCATTCCGCACGTCAAGGAAGGGTACCCTAGCTTTGGGAGGTAGAGTTCCCTAGTATATCACACTAAGGTGCCTATGGATTCAACTATGCTTTTGTTAACTAGATTTGCACATGGGACTTGTGGTGCATGGAGTTTGGAGGAGCAAAAATATCCAACACAAATTGCATGGAATAGAACAACATGGGCACCTTAATTATAGCTCATTTCTCGAAAGACATAAAATAAAATAATGAGGGCATGGTAAATGTAGATCTACAAAATAAAGAATTCACTACAACAAAAACTGGATTTAGCGTCGGATTTAGCGCCAGATTTTAGTGTAATTTTTTCCCAATTTTGGTGAACAATCCGACGCTAAACTTGGCGCTATTGTACAATTTCATAAAACGCCATCTATTGCATCATTTTTCCCGTCCTTTTTAACATCCATTTTTGTGTCCATTTGTGCGCCCAATTTTTGCACTTTTTTGTTACGCCCTTATTTGCACTCAATTTTGCACCTTGTATTGAACCTTTCTTTGCGTCCTTTGTTACATCTTTGTTTGCACCCATTTTGATGCTCATTTTTGCATCCAATGTTGCATCTTATTTTGATCCTAGTTTTTGATCAAGTCTTGCACCCAATTTTGCACCATGTTTTGAATCAAATTATGTGTCCAATTCTACATCTAGCGTTACATCTAGGTTTGCATCCAATTTTGGGCCCAATATTGCGTCTAGTTTTGCATCCAATTTTACTTATAATGTTGCATCCCCTTTTGCATCTAATTTGCATCTTGTTTTACATCTTTTTGTATCCATGTTTGTGCCTAATGTTTCATTTCGTTTTACGTCCTATTTTGCATCTAGGTTTGCACCTAGTGTTGCATCCTGGTTGATATCTTTTTTTGCATCTATGTTTGAGCCCAATGTTGCACCCAATGTTGCGCCTAGTGTTGTGACTAGTTTTGCACCCATTTTGTATCTAATATTGCATCGAGTTTTGTGTCCAACGTTGCATCCCATATTGCATTCAATAATACATCTAGTTTTACATCCAATGTTTCGTCCCATCTTGCTTCCAATATTGTCTCATTTTAAGTTTTTGTTTGCGCCAAGTGTTGCTTCCAGTTTTTCACTTGGTGTTACGCCTGGTTTTATGCCCATCTACACACCATATTTTGTGCTCAATTTAATATCCAATGTTACGTCTAGTTAGGAGTCACTTTTGCATCTATTGTTGCATCTAGTTTTTGGCCTAGTATTGCATCTAGTTTTGAGTCATTAATTGTGTCTAGTGTTGAGTCTCTTTTTGCATCCAATTTTGTGTTTAATGTGACATCCATTTTTGTGTCCACATTTGCGTCTGACATAAGGTCCACTTTTGCATCTCCTTTTGTGTTTGGTGTGACGTCTACTTTTACATCTTGTTTTTCATTTAGTGTTGCTTCTAATATTGCATCCATATTGCACTACTACATTTTTTACCTTGAGAAATACATTGCAATATCATTAGGGCATGGAGGAATCGAACCACCAACCTTATGCTTATAAAGCAGGTGCTCTTCCATTGAGCTAGAACCCTTTAAGAATCGGGAAGATGAGCAATATTAACACATTAGATTTCATCATTTGTAATTCTAATAAAAGACAATAAGATTCAAAGACAGTCATGCTTAAAATCCAATTTATTTTTCCAAACACATTAATAAGCACAAAAATCTATCATGATCAGGCAACAAATATCAAACAATTGCGCAGACTATTAAAGTGGTCCGCAAAAGGGTCTTAGAGAACAAGATAATATATTGATGCATACCTAATAACCTAAATTTGAGAAGGACAAAGCATAAGGGATGTGTTTAAGAAATAGTTGTAGGATCCAATTGAGAATGTGTGTTTCTACATAAATGTTGCTATTCATTGATGATGTGATTTTGTTCAGCAATGGGATGGTAAGAGAAGCACTCATGAATGGTTACTTAAAGAATATTCCTACTATGTTCATCATATATGATCTAAT